>NW_019290493.1:121344-145578 GCF_000500325.1 Leptinotarsa decemlineata
GTCGATTGATGGTGGTTGGATTCGTGGTTCAGATACTGTCCCGTATGAGTGGGTTTTCGGTATACAGATGTTTCCCACTTAGTGTCGGTCCTCTTCACCAAAACGTCTAAGAATGGCAATTCATTGTGGATTTCCTTCTCCATTGTGAAAGTGATGGAAGGTCTCACGCTGTTGATGTGTTTCAGAAAGGCGTCTAGTTCAGTATTCCCATGGTTCCATATTATGAAGGTGTCGTCAACATATCTCAACCAGACTCGTGGTTTCTTGTGGGCTTCTTCAATGGCCAGAGTTTCAAACCACTCCATATATATGTTGGCTATGACTGGTGAAAATGGCGATCCCATTGGTAGTACCTCATGTTGTGTAAAGAATTCGTCCTTCAGTCGGAAATAACAGTTTCGTACACAGAATCCTAGCAGTTCTATAATCACTTCTATAGGTAAAATCATTCTATCTTTCTGGTTACCGTCTTCGGACACCTTCCTCTGTATGATTGGAGTGCTTCTTCGACCGGAACGTTGGTTTAAAGGCTTTACACGTCGAAACTGATTAGTTGATCTTCATGTGTGACTTCAATTGCCCCTAGTAGTTTGAAAAATGTTTTGAATTCTTCACAATAGACGATGGTTTTCCTTGTAATGGTTGAATTATGGAAAGTGAAAATCTAGGCAAGTTTCAAGTAGCCGAATCTAATTGTCTAGATTTTTATTTTTTTGTAGTTTTGTACAATTTGTTCCATTTTTTACTTGTAATTTGCTTCACTATTATTCCATTTCAGATTTTTTTTGCTCAATATAATTATTATTTTCGGCTATTCGTTAATAATCTTCTTCTTCAATTTTCCACTTCTTTTTTAGTTCTTTCATGGATTTCAAATCATTTTATATAATATCAGACAATATAAGTCCGAACTAATACTACAATAGTACTAGTCAAGCCCTGTCATTTCATACCCTTATCAGATAATTCAGAAAACACTTGCTACATGGATAGCATTTTACAAGTGTTGTTCATGACGAAGAATTTCAAGAACGAGGTTTTTACGATGAACGAGAATGTTTCCTACAATGGATCCTCATTCTAGTTTTGGCCTCACCAGTGTAAGCATATTTTGAAATTCTCACAGTTTCTTATGATAAAACCCTATGTACGGTAAACTGAGTCGATGAATTGAATGATGTGGTAGTTGAAAGTCACTTGTTTAACAAAATTGAGTTCCCTAACTCCTGATATTATCAGTTCTCTTCAACTGAATGTTATCAACGTGGTAAGAAAATTACAGTGTAATTAAATTTCAACTGAATGTCACAATTTTACATTGGATTCATTCGAATGGAGGCGGTTCTTGGAACACGGAAAAATCAATGTGCTTTTGCAGAAAGTTGCAGTCATCTGAACTGTTTACAGATGTATTCAGTTTCGAATCATCAGCAAACATCAATCTTCTGCAGTTCAATGAGCTTCACATATCGTTAATAAATAAACAAAAGACAATAATGGAACAAGATTATATTCTTGCGGGACTCCGCTAGTAGCGAAATACATATTTGAAGAAGAGCCGTGATAATATATCTGATCGCGTTCAGTAAGGAATGATTCCAAAAGATGGCAATGAATTTTATTAAAACCCAGGCAAGAGAGCTTGCGGATGAGTAATTTATGACTGCTCGTATCGAATGCTGTAGACAAGTCTGTGTACATCACATTGACTTGCCCTCTACTGTCTAACGATTCACATAAATATCGAACAAAAACAGCTATATTACTGATAGTGGATCAGGTATTTTGAAACCATGGTAATGATTGGATATCATATATCGAGAGGACCAGTAGATTCGATTATACTCGATTGTTTCTAGACGTTTGGCAAACTTATTGGGGATTGAGATGGGTGTGTAACTACTGATTTAATTTCGATTTTGAGCTTAATGTGTTAGACCAACTCAGCAGTTTTCCAAATTTCAGAAAAAAAAAGAACGTTTTCGAGAAAAGGTTTAAAATAATTTGTAGGAGGTTAATTGATATTCTCAGGCACTCTTTCGAAAGAAATGAAGGAATTTCGTCTGAACCTAGCTTCTAATATTTCCATATAATATGTTACTGGTTCCACACTAACATATATAAAAATGTTCTCAAGGATAAAACATAAGCACTGCAAAAAAATCCTTGAGGTGCTCTAAGAGCGGTGTCTGTGCGGAAATAGCCATTCACTTTGGATTTGAATCGTTGAGAAAACGTTCTCAGGAAGTTTATTCCACATAAACGCAGTTCTCCGAATGAAAGAGTTTTTAAACAGTGGAGTTTGAGGTGTACTGAGTTGAAGCTCAAATCGACGAGGAGCAACAGCCCGTCGCGTATTTCTGCTATGTATCGCTCTTGATATAATCAAATGTGCCAAGTCACTTGAAACCCTTCCGTGAGAGAAGATAGACAAATCTCCAACCTTTTTTTGATGTTCCAGGTCGGTAGCAGGTCGGTTGTGTGAGTCGGAGGTTCAAGCCGCAGGCTAAACGTTCGATTCTCATTGGCTATCGTCCAATACGTGTTAGGAATCACACGTTAAAAGGTGATACCTTGAAGTCCTTAGCATCCACGAGTTTTGATTTCTGAGGGTTGTCGTTTGAGGGGTGCAACAACTGTTTAACGGAAAACAATTTTTTGAACATATTTCAAATATCAAGTTGCAAAATATGTTTGTGTCTCCAGTCAGTCTGATGGCTTTTTTCTGGTTGAAATCCAGCAGCTACAGGGTATGCTCAGAGGTGGAACTCCATACATGGGAACATTACTTCAAAGATGATCTTATTTGAGATTCATAAAACATCAAAAGTTGCAGAGGTATGTACAGTTTTCTGGTTCGGAACAGTCTTCCAAGCTTTTGAGAAACAGCCTATACAATTCCAGCGACATGATTGTGCCAAGACATATTATTGGTGTCAATTTTAAGCACAAGCAAACTAATCGAAGCAGAAAATGGAATTGTCTGTTCTGACATTATTATATCTGGTTGAGAGACATTTATCTTTCTGTAAAAAAAATATGCCTGGGTTTTCGTGGAAATGAATTGAAACTTGTTACTTTAACCCCAATTCGAAATCACCTCTATATCTTCATTGAGCAGCCGAAGTCCTGAAATCCAAATGGAATGACAAAACAGGTGTGATATCGTCAGCAAATCAATATTTTGGATTCTTGTTTTTATCCAATAAGTTGTTGGAATACAATAAAAAAAGACATTATGGATCCCTGGGGAACACCAGCGTTGATGATAAAAGTATTCGAGAGATATCCATCGACGTCTACTTGCAGGAAACGTTCTGTCACTTGTATTTCATCTCACTATTATTCCATTTCAGGTTTTTTCGTCTAATATAATTGTTATTTTCAGCTATTCTTTTTTAATTCGTCTTTTTTATGTTCTTTCAGCGATTTCAAATCATTTTATGTAATATGTAAGTCTGAACTAATGAAATTCATCATGAAACATTGTCAATCACTCCCAAACAAACAATCGATAGTTATTTATCACCAAATTCAACACTTTGTTATATTCATCCAAAACGCGGTTACATACCGCGTTTTGAATGAATATACCGAAAAATGAAAATAAATCTATGATTGTGAAAGTTCTTCTAGCATCCTTAACACCAACAATGAAGTTTGTGCACTTGAAATATTTTTCACTCTAAAAGAGTAACGAAAGAAATATAATTTTTGGGAAAGAAAGGTTTACGCTTTCTACTTCTCAATAATTATACAATCAACGTAGAAACCATCCAAAGAGAGGAAGAAAGCAATTGATTCAAAACCAAACTTTTTACAAAGATGCAGAGAAGTAACTTTCAGACACAAACTGAAAATAAACGTCCTCTTAAACAACTACTTTCATATAAACATTGAATTACACGAAAAAAAAAAAATACTTTCGTTACAATTATTATTATATGAACATTGAATAATACAAAAGACACTTTTTTCTATTCAGTTTGTATTCCAAACATTCGTTGTGGAATTGTATCAGATATCATTCACAGACTAGCTATACAATATAATATGTGATAGAGGGGAACATTTCATTTGTATGAAACACTGTCATTGCCAATGGTGGATATTCGCTGTTTCGGAAAAATACTCATGTCTTAACATTAAAAGATGAAGCACTCAGTTCATCCAGTTTGTGTCTGAAAGTTACTTATTTGCATGATCTACACATCTTTGTGAAGAGTTAATTCCTAAAATGAATGCTTTCTTGCTTTCTTAGGAAGATTCCCATATTTTTCTGACGATGATGGAGAAGTAGAAATCCAAAACCATACTTTCTCAAGAATCGATCTCTTCCAATAACATACCTTTTTCAGTTAAAAAATATACATGATTTGTTTGATAGATACTGATTTTTTATTTATATTAGGGAATTTATTTTCTCCCTATTTGAATTTCAATTCAATTTCAATTATTCATGGAGTTAATGCATTTCTTGAAAGTCTTCAGAATAAACCGTGCAAGGTTTCACGAAATTATTACTATTGTTATCAGTTTGCACATTCGCTATCTAGCTAGCTTTCACCAACCAATTGGTTCCTAGGTATTTAATTTGAATTTTTATCAATGAAACGATGAGGGAAAATCAAAAGTTGTTGAAGAAACACATGCTGAAATGATTATTTATCATATATTCGAATATATATAATGACTTCACATTTCATGTTATTGATACATTTCATTCAAGTCACACATTCTTTTGCTTTGGTATTTATGTCGATGAGTACATCGCTGAGTTGTTTCTTCAAATTATTGAGGCCACAGTCAAATTGTAAGCATCCCTTCGGAGTAATTTTCTCGATAACTTCTTTTTGTTTGTAGTAAACGTTTACGTGGTAGGTTCCAAGGAAAGATTTCCACAACTCAAAGTAGATGGTGCTTGCGAAGTATGGGACGTGAGGTTCATAATATGCACCTAAAGCCGAGAGTATTTGAGCAATGTTGATGTCGTGAGCGCTGTACATCCTGAAGAATTGAGCACTGGAAGAATTGTTCCGCATTTTTTCGAAATGTTCTATAACTTCGTTGAGGAATGTTCCAGCACCTGAAATATGATAAAGAGCGAAACCAAAATTATTCTGATATAAATGAAAGAATGGAGAATAAAAAATAATTTTGAGAGTGAAACCCTATCATCTTTCTTCTGAAACTTTCATTCGAATTAAGTTATCAGAAAAAGTTGATGAAGTTGATGAATTATTGGAATGAAATCAATTGTTCTATACCAAATAACTATGTTCAAAGAATGATCATGTGGAAATATGAAAATTGAAGGTGGAAAAAGCAAACTTCACTAAAACTCTGAAGTGGAAATATTACAAAATGGAATTTAAGATTACTGATCATGAAGAAATAATGAGATCAACAAAAATATATCAGGGGAATTCCATATTGGAACTTATTTTAGAAAAAAATCTTTTGGGTTCCATCTCCATATGGGTTAGAAGAAGGAAGAAAAATGCGTAGAATGAACTTCATGAAGATATGTAAATCATGCCTTGAAGTTTCTTTCAGTAAGAAACTGGAACAAAAAACTTTTTCGAAACAATTACTTTTTCCCATTCAGTAGAAACTGAAAGAGAATGAGAAGTTTTTGTCCGATTTGATGTCACGTTTTTTTGTAGCTTCATATCTCATGAATATTCATCCATGTGCCATGTTATACACTATACATTTGCCAACGACAATGTTGATGAACACGCTGTTCCAGGTTGGTTGGCGAAATTTTGCTCAGGAGATTTCAGCCTCGAAGATGAGCGCCGAAGTTACCGACAAATAGTAATCTAGGACAAGGATCCGAGGGCCCTGGTGGAGACTGATGGGTCAGTCTCCAAATGGTGGGTGGAATGGCGACAAAACTGGGCGGTAGCTTCCATGCGGTTTTTGATGATTTGAAACGTGTTGGTGAGGTCAAAAAGTTCGAAAAGTGGGTGCCCCACGATTTGAGCGATCGACAGAAATGGTCACGTTTCGAAGTCTGTTCTCTTTTGCTCTTCCGCAACTGAAAGGATCATTTTATGTATCGAATCAGGACAGTGGTTGGATACAAATAAGACATCTGGGCACTTACCAGAGTTGAAAACCCATCAAAAAATACCATGGTTACCGTATGGTGGTCAGAGGCTGGTGTGATTCACTATTACTTCCTGCAACCGGGCCAAACCATCACAGCAGAGACATATTGTGAGGAAATCGACGAAATGTACCGAGCATTGCGTCAGCAGCAGCCGACAATAGTTAACAGACGATGTCCGATTCTGCTTCACGACAACGTTTCACAAATCACCGTAAGAAAGTCGAACGCATTGAGATTCAAATTTCTACCCCCCAGCATACCTCCCAAACCGCCCGCCAATTGTCTACTACTTTTTCAAGCACTTCAATGAATTTTCCACCGGTGGAACCAACGCCGATCAGGAGAAGTCGAAAATGGCCTTCGTCGATTTCATCGAAACACGAGCACACAATTTCCATGATGACAGAATTAGTCGACTCGCGTTACGTTGGCAAGAATACACGGTTTTGAATGTCACCTGATTCGTTCAAATTGAATAAATATTAACTGCGATATTACAGTTTGAAGTTGATTCATAAAACGGACGAAACTTTTTAAACAATCCAGTACTACAGTCATGTATTGATAGATGTCGTGAAAAGTCTTTGAAATGGAGTGAGGAATCATGATTAGTTCAAATCAAAACACACTCCAAATCACATATCATGCTATCGAGAATTCCAAAATAAGACAAAACCCAGAAACAAGGGTTGACGCTTTCGATTTTTTCACACATTCAGAACAACTCTCAGTAGTATTCTTTATGAATTATTGGAATGAAATCAATTGTTCTATACGAAATAACTATGTTCAAGGAATGATCATGTGGAAATATGAAAAAACTTTAACTGAAAGTGTAAAGTGGAAATGTAACAAAACAAAATTGAAGATTACTAATCATGAAGAAATAATGAGATCAACACAAGAATATCAGGCGAATTCCATATTGGAACTTATTTTGGGAAAAAAACATTTTGGGTCCATCTTCTATGCATGATTTACATATCTTTATGGGGGATTTTTACTGTAGTTATTTCCTTTCTTCTTTCCTTCGGAAATTTCCTACATTTTTTTTTCATGATGGGGAAGTAGAAAGCCGAAACGCTCTTTACCAAAAACTAATCTTTTCTAGAAGTAGCCCCTTTCCAATTCGAGAGGTACTTTGTATTGCATCAAGTCACTTACTGAGACGTGCCAGTTTGGTGCTATAACCATAACTTTGGTACAAGTATCCTGCTAAAGTGCTTATTGGTTCCGGAAAAACTGCTTCTGTCCATGACGGTAAGGTATAGCCAAACTCGTTTTCAATAAAAAGGCTGTCAAATATTGACGAAACTCCACTCACAGATGATACATTTTCGCCACTATGCTCTGTAAGGTAGGCGTACAAATCCCTGTACTCCTCATCGATATCTTTATAGAAAGTTTCGTTCACTAAAACGCTGTTCAGTTCTTCGAAATAAGCTTCACATTTGGGTAATGAAAGTATGATATTTGGATCTGAAGGATGAATAGGAATAGGACTCCAAGCGATATCCGGATTCCATTGTTCTGTCGGTGTTGGGGGAAACAGACCTAAGACGTTACATTGGGCTGACATATGAGTCCTATCAACATCGGTTGTTTGAATATGGAGGAAGTCACTGGAGTATGCGCTTGGTAAACTCGCATTATATCTTTCACGTGTATATCGGCCTAGTCTGAAGTGTTGTGTCTTTCCGGTCTGAAATGAATCTGAGTATTTATAATAATTTCTAAACAATCCTAAACATTCCGTTTTTCAGAAATTTCGTGAAACACGAATAGTTGTGCTAGGAATCGCAAGTTAGAAGGTAAGACCTCGTTGATTCTCAGCTCGCAAAAGTTCCGGAGGTTGTCGTTCGTAAGGGGACGAAAGCTGGTTAACGTTTAAATGAATTTCCAAAAACAAATTCCGAAGGTTTTGTTGAGTCTTCGGAGGAAATTAAGACCCTTCAGTTGCTGAAAAATTCGGTAACGAAGATTGAGTCGACTATGAGGAGTTGGTTTCATTATGAAATTTGTTGCCAAAAAATATGCAGAACCTGCCTGCAAAATTCACTTGAAAAATAAAGGAAATACTGTTTTCAGAAGAAACTTTCTAGAACAATTTCACAGATTCTTCATCAAAACTTTACCATTGACGAAAATACCTAGTTATATGTAGATAATCATTCACGAGACTCGTGTGAGTTAAAGCTTAACGAGTTTTTACCTTTTAACGAGCGATTCCTAGACCTATTCATAGTTACTTGAAGTGAATTACTTTTCACGTCACTTCACATTCAAATGTTTTCAAAAAATGTTGAAAATTATGTATTTTATATTTTCACAATAATATTTTTTTAATAAATTGATGAATGTAGCCGTTACTACACTTCGTGGTAAGAGATCATCATGAAAAATGAGAAATGAAACTGCAGTTTCGTTCTATAAGGACATTTTCAAACTATTACGATGAACTTAAAAATAATTGATAATATTAGCCCTTATATCACAACACTACTGTAGGTAATAACATAGGTACTTAACTTAATTGAGTACCTGAATTTTGTTAACCTGTGACAATATGGGTACGCTAATTTGTAACGGTGAGTGAACTAGATCTATTTGATCATTTATAAATCCTCATTATACCTGTACCAAAATTGAATATAGTTTATATTCAGATCTGAATTCACTAAGTGGTCTCGGAGCTGTTCATAAATATGTCTTCTAAAAGTGTACTAAGGGATGAGCCTATTGGAAAACCTGAATTCTGTTTACGAAATTTGTTGTTGAACTGTAAGTAACTCTGGCCTAATCTAATATATCTGAAATGAGATTGTACGGTATGTTGAAGAACATACTCTTTACATCGAATGAAACTAAAATTGAATGATGTGCCGTAGTTTTGTTACTTATTTTCTCTACTGAAATCAGCAAATTCCTTATGCTGTGACGTGGGACAAAATTCGTAATGTTTTTGAATTACTTATTTGGACCTATTTCAACTTCTCTCACCTAACGCTTTATATACAAAGCTACTGGTCTTTTGGGGTTATCTTCTTTATGTATTTTTTTCCGTTCGATAAGATAACTAGGAATGTGTCTTAACAAGTTATTGAAAAATATTAACAATTTTGTCCCATGTCATAGCATTGAAAATAACTGACCAAGCCACACCATATAATTCACAATTCAACAACAAATTTTATAAACAAGATTCAAAGTTTACCAATGGGCTCACCCCTTAGTCCACTTTCAGCAGACCTATTCATGAACAGCTTAGAGACCAACTTGGGTTAAAAGCATATTCATTTTTAGTGATAACAGTCATCACCCACTTTCAGCAGACCTATTCATGAACAGCTTAGAGATCACTGTAGTAAACTCCAACTTGAGTTAAAAGCATATTCATTTTTAGTGATAACAGTCATCACCCGAAGATGATTGTGGATACTTACAATCGAAACGTTGTGAAGTGACTTGGCTTGAAATCTTTTAATTTTCGGTTTTTTTTTTCATTGTTCAATTTTCAATTGTTGCTTGTATTTTCATTTTATTTTAATTCCTTTTCAGGGTTTTTTGCTTAATATAATCGTTATTTTCAGCTATTTAATTTTATTTTATTGATTTTTATAGAGATTTCAAATCATTTCATTCAAAACCCAAACGTTCCCAAATGTGATCTTTCAGTTATCAGATTGCAAAAATGTATGATAATATCCCTTCTGAATTGGAAAAATCGAGTCAAAATTGTTTCAAAGTAACATTTAAGACATTAGTGTCAAAATCAGCACAATTACAGGTAAAATATATGATGGAATTGGCTGATATTTGATGAATATCCATAACTAATGTAGGTATTCAAAGAACACTTTATTGTGAGATTTTCACTAAACCTTTTTACAAAAGCGCAACACGTGTTTCGCCATACATTGGCTTTAAAGACACACCCGAAGAAGCTTGTCATGTGTTGCGTCTTTGTAAAACTTTTTAGTGGAAATCTCACAACAAAGTATTTTTTGAATACAGCAGGTGAAATGTGAAATATATAATTTACTACCAATGTATAAGTGCATACATCCATAATTGATGTTAGGTAAAATCAGGTACGGACTACAAACTCTGATAGTGAAGACAGATCAAGGTTGAGTGGAAGAACAAGTCATCGGTGATATTTTTGCTGAATGAATTGAACTTTGCCATTCATTTTTATTATTTAATTTCTAGATAAAAATGATAAGAAATCATTATTATTATCATATAAGACGATGGAAGTCCGAAATTCAGTTCGAAATTGTCCTGATAGGACGAATCTGCAGCAACTTCAGTGGTAAAACAGTTTCATTTTTCAAACTACAATTTTTCAGTTTCTGTGGATATTTGAATATCTCTACATAACCTATTTCAAATTATTCAAATATATCTGTAACTACAGATCCACGACTGGATTTTCAAGAGCAAAATATGATTTTCGAAATTACAACTCCACACTTACATTTGTGAGTTGTCCTGGTGCTACTGGCCAATATTCAGAAGCTGAATAAGGATCATTGGCATAGTGAGTTATTGGAGTTCTTTGGCCATGACGATATACCTGTGAAAAAAAAATTAAAAAGGTAAAACAATCAAAATAAAATCACCTGACTTTAATAAAGTTCCATTGATGTGCTTGTGCTCATTTAGGAACAAACTCTACCTGAACTACAGAAATCAAAGTGGATGTTGCCAAAATTGGTGTGATGAGAGTCACAAGGAGGACTAGAATATTAACTAGCATGATAACTGTTGAATTCAAATCACTTCTACAGCAGACTCCACAACTGTCTCAATTTTTTTTTGTTATATTTATATAATTTCGAACATGGTGTGTGGAGTCATATAAAAAAGATCGTATCAGGATTAATATTCATAAACTGCCAGTAATCAATTAGGATCTTTTAATTTTGTCAAATATTATCAAAGAGATTAGCCACTTTTATTATTTCCATAAATCATTTTCGACATCATAAATTTTTCAGACAATATGCGTTCAGTTTTTGGTTTGATTTGATGAACATGGAGATATAACTTCGTTTTATATGTTCATTTCAATGATTCATGTGGTAGGTATGTTATATTCTACTTGCACTGTTGTAAGCAAAAAATTCAATCTATTCGAACTCAGTTAGTTTCACCATTGCGATCAACGAAAATACGTTGCAATTGTGAAGCAATACGTAGCAATAGTTCGAAACCAGAATACAAATACAAAGAATTCGTGATCCAACACCTGTCTGGACACACTATAGGTTATAACCTAGTGATGTAAGGCTGTCCTCCGAGGCCATTCTGGCTGCTTTGCGTAGGTTTATTGCCCGTAGAGGCACCTGCTTGAACATATACTCAGATTATGGTTCTAATTTTATAGGTAGTGAGTCATATTCACTTCAGATATCTGCAAAATCCGCTAGATCTGAGTTTATCTCATGGAATTTCAATCCCCCTTATTTCCCTAACATGGGCGGAATTTGGGAGGCTAACATAAAATCTTTCAAAACTCATCTCATACGTATCGTTGGCAATCAAATTCTCACATATAAGGAATTCAACACCGTAATCATTCAGATAAAGTTAGCGATGAATTCCAGACCATTGTGTTCTATCAGTACAGACCCTATTGATTTGGCAGTGCTTACACCTGCTCATTTTCTGACATTCTCACTCTTTCAGCTTTACCGGATCCTGATGTATCTCAGTTGACGATCAATCGTCAATTATTACAAAGACTACATCGTGACTTCTGGAAACGATGGCGCCTTGAATAGTTATATCCCCTACAACAAAGATATAAATGTACCAAACCATTCGAAACAATTACTACGGGAACCATGGTTGCTATTAAAAATGATAATGGTACTGACGGGGTCCCTCGAGTTGCTATTGTGAAAACTACAAAAGGTCTTATCAATAGACCTTGAGTTAAATTATGTCCTCTTTCTGATTCCGATAACCAGTTCTGAAAATGAGCTTAGTATTTTCAGGGGGGTGGGAAATTGTTCATTACCAAACATCACATTTTTATTTTTTTTTATTATTATTTTTGTTTCACACTTGTAAATATGATTCAGGTTGCATTTACAATTTATGCGATCAAATAATTTAAATTGTTGTTTTCGAGAACCTTACTTTGATGAAATCCTACTACTTATTCCTACTATTCAAATCTACTCATGCCAATCCTGTCCTTTTTTTTTGTTTCCCCGAATTGGTCGTTCCGAAATATATTCAAGGGGAGAAGCAGAGAGACGAAAAACCTTCTTCGTCGTGATCGGGTGTAAAAACTGCAATACAATTACGTCGTGGTGCGAACCCACAAAGTTACATGTGCGAGTTTTCCTTGTCTACTAAGGAACTTTCACTCCTACAATACATCCTTGTGCCATACTGCATCAAACAAGGTGAGTTAACTTATTCATCTTGTGATTGATTTTTTATTCGTACTTTCACGCAAAGTTTGAGATCAAAACAAATTTTAGTTGTGAATCTGTGTCCCTATTTCATACACCGCTTTAAAATCGTTCATATTATGTACATGTATGAACACTTTTGATTGTTTATTTCAAACAAGCACTCTTATGTGTTAAATGTATCAACTGAAACCACAAATGTGCGGTTGGCTCCTGCTGGTGGCTCCGTGCATTTGTATTTCTATCTTTTGGTAACCAAGTGTTGCCCATCCTTACACTTGGCTGCACCATACTGATGATGGGCCAAAAGCCCGAAACACGTGTCTATGGTTTGCCACTTTCTTGAGTGCTANCTAGGATATATATGAATCCTTTGGAAATAATCCAAGAAAGATCAATTCGGTTAATTCTCAATAAACCCCTCAGATTTTCTTTCAATACCTGTATAAAGAGTCAATTTTTTTATATTGGACAGCTATATTTTCTATGTGTACACGTTAGATTGTAACATCCGTTGTCGTAGATTGAAACGGGTTACTTTGTTACTTAGGAACTAAATTATGGGTTGCCGGAACTCAGCGGAGAGGGATGGTGGGTAAATATAAGTCCACTTGGAGGATGAGTGTATTGTTTCTTTAAACACGCCAGGCTTATGGTGATTACAGGCTTATGGCTTTATGGCTTTGGGTTCACAGATATGAATGTAAGCAACTTATGATTAAACTTAAGGTGTGGTAAATACTTGGCTTATTCTATAATTCGCAATTTGTGCCGCAATGTTGGGATGGGAGCTGTTGGGATGGGAGATATAGTACCTATAGCTCCCATCTTTTTTCTTGATGAGTAATATAGGGAACGCCCATGGTGATTGAAAAGGCTCAATTACTCCGTCCCGAAGCATCTTTTCAAGCTCCTGATTACCTTGTTGATGCAGGGAATGCCGGAGAAGGGGTAATATCGCTGGCGGATAGGTGGATGATCCGTGCGAATAACATGTTCGACCAGATTCGTGCACCCTAATCTATCCCCCATCTTCTGAAAAGTCTCTTCAATAACTTCATTCAAAGTCTGTAGCTGTTCCATAGTGAGGTAATCGTTTGAGGCTAGTGCCATAGTGGAAGGTTGTAGCACATGTTTATCATTCCTGAAACACCATTCACCCGAAATCATATCGGGGACAATCTTCATAGCTCTCCAGAAATCCATCCCTAGTATCAGTGAATGAGGTAACGATGGTACCACAAATACATCCAGAACCTTGACCCGATCATATAACTTGAACGGAACGGAAACAGTTCCTGATATTGAGCACGACAGTCCATTTGCAACAGTACACGTTGATTGGGTCGATTTCTTTAATGCGCAAATAGACTTCAGGATGTTCCAACCGGGACCCCCTATTATTGTGCCTATGCAGCCGCTGTCCAATAACCCAAGAAAAGAACCTCCGAAAATTAAAACCTTCAGGTAGGGTCTGGTGTCATCTTTAGCGTGCGCAAGTACGTAGTCCAAGAGTATTTTTGGGTGTTCGGCCTCAGGGGATTTCATCGGCAACAGTCGGCCTACTGTTGACCCCGTCTCCCGTTTTTTATACAATGTGGGCAAGAACTGGCGATAACATTATCCTTTCCACATCTAAAACAGAATTTTTTTCTTGGCTGTGAACAAGACCTGAATTTATGTTCGGTGCTCCCGCAATTCCAACATATTGCTGAGGAACAGACTTTTGTGCTTGTTGGGGGCGTTTCTGAGGTCTCGTTCCGGTCCTCTCTTCGGATGTTCACTGCAGCTACATTCAATTGGTTCTGTGGTTTTTTATAGGCTAACTCGGGTTCTAGAAGATTCCGGTAACTGGTTGGTGGTGGTACAAATTTTTGTGTTCGCATTTCCGTTTCTTCGATCATACGACAGAGACGAGTCAGGTCAGAGATAGTAGACATCTGTTGAAGGGCAAGCTGGGTTTGCAGGTATGGCAGTNACAATGTTGAATTTATATATGGGATGAATGTAAACAATCTACATTAATCAATAGGAACCATTGTCAGAAACAACCTAAACATGAAACCTGGAATAACACACGTTATGGGCTCAGCGGAGAGGGATGGTGGGTAAATACTTGGAGAATAAGTGTATTGTTTCTTTAAACACGCCAAGCTTATGGTGATTACAGGCTTATGGCCCAGAAGTATACTTTTGGGTTCACAGACATTAAACTTTAGGTGTGGTAAATACTTGGTTTATTCTAGAATTCGCAATTTGTGCCGCAATGTTGATTTGAGGTCGTGCGGGAGGGTGTAATACATAACAGGAAAGACCTTACATGCATGGAATATGGGAGAATAGTCTCCAGCAGCACGATCCAACCCATATACGCAGTCCACTCAGGCAATGATCTTTTCCATGCAGATAACTTGCTCCCCGGAAGACCGTAATCAGAGATATAAGGGGTGTAGTGGTCTAGCCTTGCGAGAGATACACCAGGATATAGTTCACAATATCGACTTGAGATGGTAATAAGAAGGCCTAAAATAAGGTTAAGGTTTAGAAGGATAAACCCTTTAGGGTATCTTCGTAAAGTGGGTTCTTACCGTAGTTGTTGTGTGGCCTGAAGATTGGAATTTGACAAGAGAACGGGTACTTAATAAAAATCCCCAATACTGTGGGCGAGTTATTCCTTTAGATAACCCAAATATAGTCATTCCCGTATTGAATATTTTGGTTTCTTCAAATCCACAAAGTGATGAGCTCATAATTCTTGCTCCAGAGAAGATAACCAAACTCAACTGTCATTCCCACAAAAAAACCCTTTTCTTTTTCCTTTCCTTTTTTTCCCTATCAACGTTATTTAAGGTCGAATTATTCTGATTGTCTTTAGGCACAAAAAACTGAACTGAATTGTTTTGACTGTTATACAGGGTGGATGCTGTGCATAAATATATGATTTCAGTACATTACTTTTCTGTTATCTTATAAATCCACTCTTGCATTTTGGGAACCGTAACAAGATTTCATTTCTGTAACTGAGAACCAGCTAAGCCAGAACACGAATACAGCGTGATTCACGATCGATGGTAGGTTAGACGTTTCTGGAAAACGCAAAGCATGATTGGTCTGAAAATTTCACCTCTCACATTTCCTTACCTGTTCTATCGATTTAAAATATTTTAAGCATTGCTGCGTTGCCACTTCTATCAAAAGGTCCTAGCAACTTTATGTTTTTAAATGGAACACCTCGTATATTATTACATTTTTGGAATTGCTCTAGTATTTTAATACTTTTTGTATTCATGCATTAATTTCATTATCCCAAATTTCAATTTTTTGAGTTGACCCGTTCAAAAAATAAAAGGGAGAGGACATTGAAGAAATGCACTATATACTTCTGGAATATGTCATATCATCCGTCGGGGACATTTCTTGATGTAGTTCAGTAGATTTTTCATCTGTTTCTGTTCGTCAGGGACAGTGTTGCGTCACAATGTTCATTCGTCACCCCCAGGCTGATATTCAATAAAGCTGATTCAGTCTTTTCCCACTATATTGGGGTTTATCCCATTGAAATCGAACTTCAATTATTCTAAACAAGAAAACTTCCTGTGTTTGCTGTATGTATTTATTGTTCACTTTCTTGTTTATCACTACACAACCGTCGTGGACTGTATGATATTTTACTCTGCTTGAATCGCACAAAATGTTATTATTAACACCAATTCAAATATCTTAAACCCAACATGTAGCAAGGGTAAGAAATCTACCTAGATACATAACAGTTTATGGAACGCATATCTTCACTCTACCGCAGCCACTTCGACTTCAGGAAATGGACATAGTTTTGTTACGGCACGCTTCACTTCACCATTTGGAGTTTTTACAGTGACGACTCGAACCATTGCACCTGGACCAGGAAAAACGTTGCTAACTCTTCCCATCCGCCAATACAACGGGGCCAGATTATCGTCCTTGATGAGGACGAGTTGTCTAACTTGTAGATTGACTTCCTCCTTCGTCCATTTACATCGTTGTTGCAGTTCAGTGATATATTCAGGTGACCAGCGGGACTAGAAATGTTGAAGAAGCATTTGGAGATGTTGAAACTTGGACAGTCTGTTGGTTGAAACTTCTTGTACATCTGGGTCTGGTAACGGAGTCAAACGTCGTCCAATGAGGAAATGGGAAGGAGTAAGGACATCCATATCATTAGGGCTGGATGACGAAGGGAATAGCGGACGTGAATTGAGGATTGCCTCAATTTGATTGATTAGAGTTGAGAACCCTTCATTTGTTAACGAACCTTTACCCAATATTTTCTTTAAATGATGTTTACAAGACTTAACACCTGCCTCCCACAAACCTCCAAAATCCAGGGAATTTGCTGGGATGAATTTCCAAGTTATTCCTTCATTTTCAATATTATTTTTTGAAAAATCTGCCTGGTTTTCGAGAAACGCACCTAGTTGCTTAAGTTCAGCATCAGCTCCAATGAAGTTAGACCCATTGTCAGAAACCACTTGGGATGGTTTACCTCGCCTAGAGACAAATCGCCGAAATGTTGCAAGAAATGCCTCAGTTTTCAAGTCCGATGCAATTTCTAAGTGGATTGCTTTGGTAAAAAAACAAATGAATAGGCAAATATAACATTTATTAACCTTGGCACCTCTACCGTGGATATGTTTTATAATAAAAGGACCAGCATAGTCTATACCAGTTATATGAAATGGAAAAGTATGGGTTACTCTCTCCTTTGGAAGTACACCCATAACTTGTTGGAGTGGTTTCGGATTAACCCTAAAAAATGTTACACATTGATGTGTAACCTTCCTAGCTAAATTCCTGACAACTAAAACCCGATAGTTTCGCGAATTGAACTCAATACCAAATTTGGTCCACCGTGAAGTAATTTTTTATGTTCGGACTCAAACAGCAACAAAGACAACCTATGTTTGCCTGACAATAACATAGGATGCTTTTTCGAATAATCCAGCATAGATAATTGTAATCGTCCCCCACCTTGAGTATCCCATCTTCATCAATATAGGGGTTCAATTCATGCAAATTTTTATTTGACAGACCTTTATTTCCAGTTAAGTCAGATATCTCTCTAAAAAATAATTCATGCTGCGCAATCTTTATTAGTACCTTCATAGCTTTATCTAGTTTTTCAGCAGTTGAATAGTTAGAACTCACATTGTGAGTCTACCTCAAGCATCTAGCGATTACTTTTTTCAGTCGAATCAAGCAACTGTAGTTTTGAAATGAAAAAGTTATGGTTGAAGTCACCTGACTCATTTTGATCAACTTCTTTAATTCCGGCAAGTCTTCGCTGATAGATGCCATTCCACCGGGCCATTCAGACCTTTCTAATGAAAGCCACTCAGGCCATTTCACCACATATGTGAATTTTTTATTTCAGCAGGACATACCTCTTGATATAATGTCTGTTGGATTATGTTCTGAACTAACATAGTACCATTCTTGTGAGGTGGAAAGATTCTGTACTTGAGCTACTCTATAACTCACAAATGTCTGTAGTGGATGAGGAGATATCTTTATCCAACCAAGAACAACAGTTGAATCTGTCTACAAGTAGGTGTTATTAAATTCTATCGATGGAGATTCTTTGACTGTTATAACCAGTCTTACGTGCAGAAGAGCTCCACGTAGTTCTAATTTCGGGATCGTGATGGTCTTTTGAGGTGCAACCTTGACCTTAGAACAGAGAAGGGATACTTTGATACTGCCATCTGTTTCGATACTTCTTAAATATACACAAGCACCATATCTTGCGATGATGCGTCTGAAAATCCATGGATATCCACTTGAACATAGTTCAACATTAGAGTATGTCTGGGGATGCTCGATCCATTCAGATTGCATTGAGATTCATTGAGATTGCAATTTTTTCCATTGGTAATCCAAATCCAATGGCAACGTTTCATCCTAAGATAATTTTTCACACCACAGTTTTTGCATCAGTATCTTTGCTATCATAACACAAGGTGCTACCAAACCGAGTGGATCAAATATCAGATAGTATTGTTCTTTCTGTATGTTTGTTTCTATTTATTGGAAAATCTATTGAAATTTTCAAGACATCCTGTTTGAACTGCCAATATAATCCCAAAGTTTTACTTTGATCCTTTTCTCCGAAATGAACAACATTGTCGTCAACCAGAGTACTACTGATTTGTTGAAGGATCGTGGTTTGAAACCCATTTTCTCAAGTTCATTTCGCCCACTCGGAGGACGAAGGAAATGTCATAAGGCAAGAGCTGTCTGCCGATTCCGCACCAGTTAACATTTCATCAACATAGAAGTCTTTTGAAATGACCTCAGCGGCGGCTGAAAGATGAATGATCAATGCCTAGTTGTTTCAAGCATCGTATTGCTAGGAACAGGGCTGCCGCGTTCCATACGTTACGGTATTCAGAGTGTACTCCTTCAACTCATCAGCAGGATTTGCTCTACAAACTATTTTTTGATATACTCGATGCTTTGCATCAATCCATACCATGCGGTACATTTTTGCAATGTCCGCGCATAACACCACTGAATGTTTTCTGAACCTCAATNAGAAGATATCGGAATCGACGGTAACCTAGGTCTTGTAGTAAGAGAAACCATACCATGTGTAGACCCCAGTGGGCTAACACTATTCTACCACCTGAATCATGCCATTGTTCATTAGGCACACAATTGTTTGTGATTTTCCTAAAACCAGCCAGAATTTTTTTTCCTCTCTTAGTGTTTTTATAAAACATATCTTCAAAATTCAATCTACTCTCAGCTTCAATCTGATAATCCTCATCAGTAACAACTAGATCCATCTCACTTTGGATTTGCTCGAATTCGTCAAGCAAACAAAAAGCTCTTTCTAATCGTGTATCTAGTTCCACTATCGAATCATCATTAATTGAGTTTTGGTTTTGAGTAAAATCTTCCAGAAACTTAATGAAATTTGTTAATTTTTCCTTAACAATACCTCTTTTGAGATTGAGAACTTTCAATTGATCTTCTGACATGTACTAGCAATTCAGTATAAATTGTTATCTCCGCCACAGTTTCACGGCGGCTATGCTTCACCAGGTATCGTAACCACACTCGATACCGCCTTCAATGACTCGACTCCACTCCAATGACTTCCATAGAGATGAACTACGTGTTACATGTACGTCCGTACTTTTCACCGTCCAATTAATTCTCCACTTGAAATAGTTCAATACCGATCGACAGCAAACAATTGAATTTGTAAAGCTGATAAACTTTTCTTGAATGTATTTCAATCTCCAAATATATATCCAGGCTCGTATGGACCACTATGTTGGGGTTTATTCCCATGAATTCGAACTCCAATTATTCTAAAACCAGTGTTTGCTGTCTGTATTTATTGTTCACTTTCTTAGACTACTACGACACAACCTCCGTGGACTGTTTGCTATTTTACTCTCCTTGAATCGTACAAATGTTATTGTTACCAACAATTGAAAATATCTAAAAACCCAACATGTGGCAAGGGTCAGAAATATACCTAGACACCCAAGGCAGCAAATGATGCCAGATCTTGAACGTCTACACAAAATACAAAAAGGTATAATATTCTGAACAGTAATGTCAAAAACTCTATAGAGAAAGAGAGAAGGCAATAATTTCAGAATGTTCTCTTCGCAAAAATGTGTAGATTATGCGGAAGAGTTACTTTCAGATATGAACTGAACTTCTAAAGGTATCTTTTAGGAAGTGTTTTGGATTTGACCTGGAGATTTGGAAAGTTGTGTTTATTGAAATGAACATCAACGAATATAGCCAAGCGGTTCGACGTGGGTGCTTTGTTCACTCACTCGAATTGACTGCCGTGTTGGTCGATGGTTCAAGCCCTAATCTGAATGATCGATTTTCACTTGCTATCGTCACACGTTAAAAGGTGAGAACTCGTTAATCATTAGGTCGCACAAGTTTCGACTTCTGAGGGTTGTCGTTCGTAGGGATGCGACAGCTGGTTAGCAGAAAAACAGATTTCAAACAGATTTTTTTAAGCCCTTTCAGTAAATATTTCAAAATCAAAGTTCCAGAATTCAACTAACCAAACCGAAATTGCCAATGAGTTCATTTCTAAACTTATTGAAATGAGTAAGGTTTTATCAGAAAAAAATAATAAAAAAATCTTAATTTTCAAATTCAAAATTCAAATCAGTGACGATACCAAATTCAATTATATTGAGAGAAGGTGATAATGAGAAAATTTTGAATATCGTCCATCAACTGAAAAATAACAAGTCACCGGGAGCCGATGGAATCGGGGCCGAATTGAACAAGTCAAATGCAAATTATATACTTGAACCTGTGAAATATATAATTAACACCTGCCTTAGGGAGGAAGTTTGGCATGATGTGTTCAAGTAGTCAATAGTGTGACAATATATATAAATGGGGACGAAACCTCTATGACTTATTATAGACCAATAGCTCTGATCAACCATTTATCGGAAATCTTGGAAAAATTCATAAAAGCAAGATTAGCAAATTTTATTAACAAATATCATTTGATTTCTGAAAAACAATTTGGTTTCAAAGAAAGAACTTCCACATAAGATGCTCTATTGGAGTTAACAAATGAAATTCATGAAGCCCTAGAAAATGGAAAGCATTTTATGTCTCTTCATTGACCTAAGCAAGGCCTTCGATACTGTAAACTACTTTATATTAGTACAAACATTAGGAAGGAAAGGAATTCGAGGAGAATTTCTCAATATTCTGAGTAGTCATTTGGAAAAAAGAAAACAAGTAGTGAAAATAGGTGATGACCTGAGTGGACTGCAATATGTTGAATGTGGTGTACCTCAAGTTACTGTTCTAGGTCCTGTTCTTTTCAAAGTTTATGTCAACAATGTGTTTGAACTGAACAGTGCAGAAAGAGTTATTAGATACGCCGATAATACTACAATATTTTATCGAGGGGATACTTGGGACGAATTAAAAAACATAGTGGAAAAAGCTTTTATTCTCATAAAACCAAAAACTGTTAACTATCAATCCGAAAAAACTAAACTCATCACCTTCATTTGCAATGAATCCGGAGCTGTACCTTTCCAGCAAATTGTAAACTCACCTGAAAAAACATTATATATTGAATCTGTAAGAAGCATTAAATGTCTAAGCGTGTATATCGATAAAAACTTGAGGTGGAACTTTGGTATCGAAAAACTGCGTGAAATTATTTATCAATTCAAAACTATTAAAAAAATTTTGCCCATCACCGAATTGAAAAAACTGTACTATTCTCTTGTTGAGAGTCATTTGAGATACGCTATTACGATTTGGGGAAACGCATCTAGGATATATATGAATCCTTTGGAAATAATCCAAGAAAGATCAATTCGGTTAATTCTCAATAAACCCCTCAGATTTTCTTTCAATACCTGTATAAAGAGTCAATTTTTTATATTGGACAGTTATATTTTCTATGTGTACACATTAGATTGTAACATCCGTTGTCGTAGATTGAAACGGGTTACTTTGTTACTTAGGAACTAAATTATGGGCTGCCGGAACTCAGCGGAGAGGGATGGTGGGTAAATATAAGTCCACTTGGAGGATGAGTGTATTGTTTCTTCAAACACGCCAGGCTTATAAAGGCTTATGGCCCAGAAGTATACTTTTGGGTTCACAGATATGAATGTAAGCAACTTATGATTAAACTCAAGGTGTGGTAAATACTTGGTTTATTCTATAATTCGCAATTTGTGCTGCAATGTTGGGATGGGAGCTGTTGGGATGGGAGATATAGTACCTATAGCTCCCATCTTTCTTCTTGATGAGTAATATAGGGAACGCCCATGGTGATTAGGAAGGCTCAATTACTCCGTCCCGAAGCATCTTTTCAAGCTCCTGATTACCTTGTTGATGCAGGGCATGTGAGAGGGGGTAATATCGCTGGCGGATAGGTGGATGATCCGTGCGAATAACATGTTCGACCAGATTCGTGCACCCTAATCTATCCCCCATCTTCTGAAAAGTCTCTTCAATAACTTCATTCAAAGTCTCCATCGTTTTTCCAAAAATAGCATTAACCATTAGTTTATATAGATTTTTGCCAAGAGAACTGGTGGCTGCAGCCCTTAGACGAGTATTCAACTCGATGTAGGGACGCAGCCATGCAGATTGTTTGAATTTCACAACCCGATGAATTTTGGTTAGAATCAAACCGTTTTTCAATGTTTGTTTCGAATTGCGATAATGCAAAATATATTTGTCGTTATTATACAGGGTACCAATTGATTTTTTTTTGTTTGGAATTTGGTGGTGCTTGATGCTCTGGACAAAACGGAAAATCTTTATGTGAATCATGTAATCTCTCAGGGTATCCCAAATCAACTTCCGAAATGTAGCCTTCTGAAGCATTGTCAGGAATTTCACTTACATCTTTATCAAAATTTCCCACCCACTGAAAACCGTCGTAAGGAAAAAATTCTGACATTGCCCACCCGTATAAATTATTAACGTCTGAATATAAAAGATATTTTGAAGGTTTTCGAGATTGTATGCTTCCATATATTTATTATTTGCTTGAGAATATCTATTCGAACAAACCGATATTCCGCCCCTTATCCCCTTTTCTACAAACATAATCATGTCAATGTCTTTTAAAATTTGTAATTTACACTTCGTTTACTTCAACATGGCATTCCACATTTCGTTACATTTTTCCAACAGTGACTCGAAATCAGCAAAACTTATAAACGGACATTTCTGTTTATGAACATAATTTCGAAATTCCACATAATCGTATGTAGGAAAGGAAATTTTACAATCATTCACTTTTTCGTACAAAATAGTATGATCATTTAATTTTTTTGACTTGAAAAATAATTGAGGCATCTACCACAAAAGAATTTTTTTCCCTCTCTGTTCAATTGTTTACTTAATAATCGGGACATGTCTTTTAACCAACAATAGTGGAATTTAATTTCAGTCTCGTCATCGTCATTAATGGGGGGAGCCTCATAATCGTTCAATTTTGGAAAATATTTGTCTTGAATAATTAACAAATTAACATGTCTGTCTTATTTCGTTGTCGTGAGTCTGACAGGTACTACTACATAAAATGATTTTTCCTTTACTTGATTCAATTCCAAAGTGTAAACATTCATAGAAATATCATTAAGTTTTTCAAATTTGGAAATTTGATGTAACTCCATTGGAGTATTTAGCCCTGTAGTATTCAAAACTGTAGAATAGTGTGGATATTTTGACACTCTATTAGAATTTTTTGCTACATTATACAAGGTGCTAATAATACTCCAAAAGAAGCACATTTCATCATCGTTTTGTACATTAATGCATCCCTTTTTCATTGCGATTCCTTGCGGCAGTTGAATGAAAGAAGAACCGTTACCAATCACATATTTATTTATTGCTACTTCCAACAAAAGAATTTTACCCGAAGCCCACCCCGACAATTGTTCTTCAAATTCGCCTAACTTATTCAATATAACATTCACAGCATTTTCATTGTACCAAGCAGTCAAGTCCGTACCTGAATCGATAACTTCATTTGGTGTACTGAAATATTTACGATCAACAATTTCCCCATCATTCGACTTTTTAATAAAATCTCGTGAAAATGTAAAATTAACTTTGAGACATGATATTTGTTTTAAAATTTTGAAAATCTCACGTTTGAATAATGAA
>NW_019290494.1:0-187563 GCF_000500325.1 Leptinotarsa decemlineata
CTGCTCCAAGGTCTGTGCTTGGCATTGAAGTCGCCAGCAGCAATTGTCGGAATGTTGCTTCCCATCAGCAGTTCATCCAGAGATTCTGGGAGTAGACGAATGTTCGGAGGGTTGTAAACCGAGATTATTCTGTGACAACCCCTTCTCAGTTGAATTTCGACCCCCACGGCCTCAGTACCGTGCAACCGAGCACTGATGACTGGACTTCCGAGAGATGACTATTTATAGCTCATACGAGTGCTTTCACCTATCCCCTCTTACCTCTCCGCTGAACCGGTTTAGCGGGAGATGGCCGTTTGGCGGGAGATGGCCTTTGGCGGGAGTTACCGTTTTCCGCTTTATTATGTTGCGTATCTCTACGCTTGACTGAATGTATGCAGCTTCTTTGAATTTTCTCCTGAACCAGTGTTCCTGCCTGTGGATGATCTCAGCTTGGGACCACTTGATGTCATGTTGATGGGTCATGTTGCTGGTTTCTCTTCGTTTTGTGTGTTTCTTGTGCTCGGCAATGCGAACTTTCAATAGCCTCTCAGTTTCACCGATGTAGAATTTGCCGCACTCACAGGGTATCCGGTAAATGCAATTCTTGGAGTCGCAGTCAGCGTTTGGTGGCCTGGTTTTTGTGAGGGTGCTAGGGATCAGATCCGAAACCACCATCCGTAGCACTGAATCAGAAGAGAACTTCGGCCACTGAAGATGACTGCCACAGTTGCAGTTGAAACGTTCGAAGATTGCAGCCAGAGAATACCACGGCAAAACCCGGAAACAAACCAAAACACAAAAATCCTAGTTTCAAAAATGTCTGTGACGTCACTATCATCGAGACTTGCCCCCCTGTCAAACCAAAATCTATATGATTCATGTAGAGCACAAAGAAGTACACATCTACGACATGATTTTTCAATTAGTACTACTCAATCAAATACTTTTTTCCCAACGTACTGCCAGAGCAACAGAGGAAGATGATGAAAATGTAATTATGCATTGTTAATAATTTTATCACCCGAAGACGATTGTCGATACTAACAATCGAAACGTTATTTTCATCTCGTGTTAATGGTTTTATTTTTATTTTGGTTGTTGCTTGTATTTTATTTTATTTTAATTTAAGTTTTTTGCTTGATATATTTATTTTTCAGATAATTTCTTTATTTTTTTACAGATTTTTTCAGGTATTTCAAAACTAGTACTATGTTGCTGTATCGCTGCTGTTCCAATGTTTTGACAGAATCAGAATCAACGAACTTGGGCGTGCGCAGCGTTATAGAACAGTGCTTTCAAAAAATTGTTCTACAGCGCCATCTGGTGGCGATTTACAGACCTAAAAACCTTCTCTATAAAAAATTACGTATACATGTCAAGTTTCATCACGATCGGTTGAGCGATGTAGAAGTTTATCACTTACAAACCAACCAAACAACCAACAAATTGAACCAAATTGAATTAAGTAACCCGTATCTAAATATTTTTTCAAATGTGCAAACTGGTACATAAGCTCAGGTAGTTTAATTCACTACAAACTCAGGTACACATAAAACATCAAATGGTCAGGTAACACTCAGCTACTTGAAATTTAGGTACTTCAAATTGAAAAATTAGGTATATAATGCATCGAATATGTACCTAGAAGAAGCCACTGTATGGCAAAACCCGTGTTACGTTTTGGTAAAACTGTTTATGTGTTTATATTTTAATGGATATGCAGTATAGCTTCCATTAAACAGTAAATAGTCGCTCACCTCTAAACTTTCAAAGAAGGAAGATATCAAAGTCGGACAAAATTTGTATGAAAATAACCTTTCGCTCTAAATGTATTTCACTTCTCTACATAACGATTCTTCTTGTTTTGAATTCAGATAACTGGTTTCCGTATGCACTGTATAAATAAACAGTTGTGTGTGAACCTACATTTCACGCATATATACTATCTGAAGTTTGCTCCTCTCAAGATTTTTTTTTGTTCTACAAAAGTATCTGTGGTTGATGAGATTGTGCCCAATGCAAGAACCCCAAAGGCCAGGTGACAATGCACTGAACCATAGTATGCTCTACTCTGTACTTTTTGCGATACTTGTTTTCTTAATTTCCAGTCCATTCAAAACTCATCTACTTTCGACTAGTCTACTCCCCCAAAACATTTTTATAAATACCTTTCAATTCCCTTCATCAGTCCTCTGTGCTTCGCTGACATAAGAGCCCCTCCACCCCAAGCAGCATCAACATGCAACCACAAATTGTACTCCTGGCAAACATCGGCAATTTCCTCAATAGGATCAAATCCACCCAACACGGTGGTCCCAGCAGTGGCACATACCATGAAGGGTACCCCTCCTTCCGATAATGATCTTTCTATTTCTTCACGCAAGTGGCTGATCTTGATTTTGCCTCTTTTGTCAGTTTGGATGCAGTAGACGTTATCGGATCCAATCCCGAGGAAAGAAGCTAGTTTCTTGATGGAGTAGTGGCTTTCTTCAGAAGTGAAGAGCACTAGACGAGGAAGAGAATGGAGTCCTTTTGTCTGAAAATGAAAGACAGTTCAAGAATTTTAGTCAATCTAAGAATTCAAAGATGACTGTTCTAAAACACTGTTCTCGTAATTGGCGTTCAGATAAAATAAACAGAAATCGCGCATACCCGTAGAGTTTCTTTTTTTAAGGGAACATCTTTTGCGCTCATTTACAAACTTGTCACTTCCACCCTCTTAGTGAGGTGAGGTAGAACCAATAATTTTAAAAAAGGATCAGTAATCAAGCGATACCTCGCCTAAAAGGTCATCGATTTCTCTTCTCGGTTCTTGAATAAAATCTACCAAAAAACAAATGTACTGCTTTCTCAATTTGTAGGCAAAATTTATGACTATGACAGGTTACTGATTATTTGGACTCTTTAGTAGTTTATATCACGCAGTAACTTTTCGAGATGAACTCTTCAATTTGATTTTTAGTACCTACACTCCTGCAGATTCTCTACTGATTTAGCTCTGTTTATTCATCAAATTGTGGAAGGTTATTGATCCATAAAAACAGTGAGAAATATCCCAAAGAGGTATAATTCTGTTCACAATGAATTATATAATAGCGAATAATTATTGATATTAAACTTTATGATGAAAACAGTACGTGCACTAATATTATTGCATCGTTGTCCAGAAACTGGACAAAGATGTCAATAAAAATACATTTCTGAACCCTTCGTCAAATCTAGGGAAACAGAATAGACCTACAAAAAATCTTTGAAATGAAATAGATGAAAATGAAGCTATAGAAGTTGCAGTTATACCTGTCGAATAACTACAGTTGACTAAGCCCTATGGCTAAGCTTCTTTCATATACTATATTGTGTAGCAATCCTGTGAATTAAATCTGATTCAATTCCATTAGGAATTTTCAAGGGTACAGGAAGTGTTTTCTGTATAATTCAATGATTTTTCTTCCAGTTTATGTCTGAGAGTTACTATTTTGCATTTAGCCACAATGAACCCTTATGGGTTGCGGTGGAGGGTCGAATAGACCCACTCACTTTAGACCTACCTACCTACCTACTATTTTGCATGATCTACACATCTTTTTATAGAGTTCTATAGAGTTTGAAAGACTCCCACATTTTTGTTAAAAGATGGAGAAATAGAAAACCAAAAGTATTTCTCCGAAAAATATAGATGGGATTGAGCAATTTTTTCCAAGTGCCAACTATAACAAATCGACCTCATCCATTTCTCGTTGACTCATTCTGTAGATATATCTTCAAAAGCACTGACAAGCCAAAATATATGATAGGTTTCAACAAATGTTTGTGAAATAGCAACAAAGAACCCTCGATTTACAAAGTATGAAGACTTTCTCCATCAGATACAAATAAATTTCACGTTTCGATATGAACATAAAAAAATTACGTGTATGAGAACCACTGACAAATTTATCAACCCGTTTATATTGCCATATTCAAGAGCATTAATTATGCCCGCTTTTAAATGCGTAATCTCATGAAGTATTCATCAAATAGATGATTGTGATTAATTCATTTAATTACTTGATTATTTCAGGAGTTTATCAATTATGCAATAAAATTAATTGCAAAGGGGGACTTTGTCCAATTTGCAAATCCTTTGCGATTTGAATCTAGAAGCTCAGCAATCCCTAGATTTCTTGTAGCCTAAAAATGAATAAAAAGGCCCAGTTGCTTCAATGTGTTTTTAATACACATTTTTTGATGAGATTTTTAAACTCATTCATCAAAAATATATTGGTTACAACTAAACTTGAGGGACACAATCATTTTTCGACCATCATTTTATCCTGAATATTAATGAAATTATTTGAGTTCATGTCAAATTTTGAATGCTACAAATGCAAATATACCTATTATTTTTGTTACTATTTTATATCTGAATTTGCGAAGTTTGGTAGATGCTCCTTTTAAATGCGGTCACCTTTTCTTTTTTTTTGCGCTGCCACATACACGAAAAATTCTTCAAAATAAATATCTCAATCTCCACCAAGAAATAGTGTTCTTTGCTTTCCTCAGCAAGCCTAACATTGAAATTATCAAAACTTTTCACCATCTTACAAACTTTTATTCAAACTAAGGATATATTGGGGAGAGAAATAAAAAGGTTCAAACTCCCCTGAACCAGCTGTGGGGGTACCAAAATCTTTGGTGCGGAACCAGATTGGAAAAATAAGTCATAAGAAAAGTGACAACTGGGAAAACATACCCAGGAAAACCTTCATAAAGGGACAGTGTGAAAAAGGACCAAAAAACTACTTCAGCATAGCAAGGAACGGCTCAGAATAGTAACAGGGATACTCAAAAGACACCTGAACAAAATAGGGCTATACAACATGGGCCGTTACGGCAGGCGATGCAACAAAGGAACAGAGCCAGCTTGTCATATTTCTGAGGCTTTGGATCAGAAGAGGCAAACAATTTATGCACAACCCAAATTGTGTTCAGCAAGAGACTTATGCAGACTAATACAGGGATCAATATTGTTGAAATGGGTGTCATGGAAATGAGGGAAAACGCAATAAGTCCTAGAAGCTGCAGAGGAACCGATGCTTCAAAGCGACTAAGTGAAGAGGTAGTACCGAAGATTATTGGAAAAAACTGCTAATAGTTGAAACTTGAAAAATTGTCCTGTGATATGTTATGCCAGAATCACCATCCAACTCATGTGTAATTACAACTGGATGCTCATGTGTAATTACAACTGGATGCAGTTGTAATTACACATGAGTTGGATGGTTAATGAGGATCTAGGGCTGATTTTGAATTGGGGTGAAAGTACTCAGGTTCAATTGAATATCACCAAAAATCCAGGCATTGGTTTTCTGCGAGAAGATAAATGCCTCCCAACCGGATATAATAATGTCAAGACAGACAATTCCGCTTACTGCTTCGATGAGTTTGTTGGGAGTTAAAATGGACACCATTATGTCTTGGCACAATCATGTAGTTGGAATTGCAGCGGCTGCTACTCAAAAGCAAGTACCTGGTCCCATTCATCACGCTAGATGGATGGCAAAGGCCATTTATTTTATCAAAATATATCTTTTCAGGCAACAATTAACATTAACAAATTTAGAAAAAAAAGATATCTCTCATATTTGTTCATTTTCAATGAACATTTATGTAAAAGCGTGGTTCAACGCCCCCAAACCCACTTTGACCACCAACCAAGACCTACAATTTTTAAAATCTCTTGTAAACTATAGAGAAATTGATGAAGAACTTGCAGACAAGGCACTGTCTTAAATGATAAATTATCTGTGGTACCTCAACTCTGAACAAATCGCATTATCTTTCTTCGATGTAAAAAAACATGTGATGATAAAGATGTGAAAGCAAAACTCAGTGTACATCAAGTCGACTAAGATATTGAGTTTTTTGTTTCTCATCAAACTCCAAATTTCTTCAAAAGAATTGAAATTAATACAAAATGATATACTTATTCTGATATATGGTGTGAAAATGCATATTATTTAAAAGCAAAAAAATAGTGAACGGTTTCAAAACTGTCAAAGACACAGCTGAAAGAGAGGTAAAATTAATCCAAGACTGCAATTACTGTTTGACAAAAGAAGAAGAACAACGACAGTTTCTATTACAAGTTGTATCGGAATGTCAAAGAATTTTCCTGACTCTTCAAAAACCACGTTATTTCAACCATTACCACCTTAATCAAATAATTAATTGTAAATGTAAATAAAGATAATAACTTCTTTTTTATAATGTTTTCTTTCTTAATTTCAAATAATGAAATTTTGAACATTATATATTCTTATTACTTATACCTTTTCGCTTTTATTTTTTCCTAAATACACATTTTTCAATTTGGATTGTGCTGTATTCACTTTGCAGAGTTTTAACTACACCTTTTTTCATGTACCAATTGAAAAAATGAATGAAGCAAGAGCTAGGCAACAGATGTTATTAAATCCATACATCTATTGATACCTATTATTAATCTTTAAGTATTTTCACTTGTGGAATATATGTTACCAACTTCAGTGAATGGAAAATATCAGAAAAGTATAAAATAAACTCCAATTATAATTTTTCATGCAATGTCATCCCCAAAGTATGCACCATATGGGGAACTTATTTATTAAGGATTTTTCGACAAAAAGTTATTCCTGATAAAAGTTTGTGCATCTCCTAAAACTACACATGCACCAACAAAATTCAGTAAAACACACGTAATATACGAGGAGCCTTCAAATATTTGATTTAGAGACAAGAGTAAAGTAACAATAAAAATAATAAACACAGTAGAAACTAGACAAAAGTATTTTCTTTATTCTATATTCAACATGAATTTCTACAAAATAAATAAGTCATCAATCGAAAGAATTACGAATTACACAACTATGGTGTTAACCACGGTCAATTTTTTTGAAGAGTAGAATAATTTTCTAGAGATTATTTTGGAGAATCATTTTGGACAAAACAATCTCAAGAAAATCAATAAGTTGGTTCCGAATTACCTATTTCATTTTGATGTTTTGTGATTTGATATTATTGAATATTAAGTTCTTGTTACATACAATACAGTATAATTTTGAGTGATTTTCGGTGTTAACAAAAAATTAAAATAACTGCACCAAAAACTTCGAAAATTATTTTGCTCTTCAAATAAAATTGACTGTGGTCAACACCATAGTTGTGTAATTCATAATATTACAGGCTTTTGAAATGAACCGTCGTATAGAGGATGCTGTCGATTTATCGTAGTCCCGACTGAAATAAAATGGGTAAAAAAATAAAACTTCGCTTAGATAGCCATGACTTCAAATCTGAATGTATTTTTTAATGCTGAACAACTATTTCAAATAACATTTTGCGAGATTTTTCAAAATAAGAGTACTTTACTCGTGTCTCAAAATCAAATATTTGAAGGCTCCTCGTATATTACGTGTGTTTTACTGTATTTTGTTGATGCATATTTAGTTTTAGGTGATGCACAAACTTTTATCAAGAACAACATTTTGTCGAAAAACCCTTAATAAATAAGTTTTACATTAGGTACATACTTTGGAGATGACACTGTATATGTTTTAACCAAAATCAAACTGCTAAATAAAATTCGTCATTCATTTCGTTTATAAAATATCATAAAGGTATTAAAATATTATACTACGTAATATACTATTAACGTAAAATACTATTACTTCGATATAGGACCAAACCAAAATTTCTTACCTTAACATCAGGCATGAAATTATACCGGGCACAGTGAATAGCATATCCATTAGCCAGAGACCCTCCAGGACAAAAAATTCCATCCCCCCGGCCATCCTTAAACCCCACGATCCTCCTCATCTCTTCCAAAACGGTCTCCTCCATAAGAGTAAACACAGGCGACACCTCGTAGGTATAAACGCTGGGATTCAAGGCATCCGTCAACCACTGGGCAACCAACCCATAAGGATCCAGCGAAGAAAACAGCTGATTCACGAAGTAAGGATGTCCCGTCTTAACCGAATACTGAACGGTGTCTTTCACGAGCTGCAATAGATCTTCGTGGGTTGAAGGCAGTGACTTGAGACCGAAGTCGAAGATTCTCTGCAGCTCCTCCGGGCTCTCGTAGTTGAGCACTTTGTTCTTTCTGTCGGTACCTTCGAAAACGGCTTGTTTCAGCAAAACATCGACGCACTTCCTGATGAACTCTTCGTGGTCCTTCCTGGTAGGTAAACTCTCGAAAGTAACCATTTTCCTAGATGTTATGGCTGTCTTCGTAGGGGCCCTCACGTACCCGTCACACACAACTTCTTCGTCCGACGAGGAAGACGCCGCAGCGTCGCTGAACGTAGCAACGTCGTCGACGACGTCCTGTATATGGTCTTCGCCAGTGGCAGGCATGTCGATTCCTCTTGTAAAGTTGCGGTTTGGGTCGTTTACAAGACTGAATCGCGAGTGGTGATGTTGTTGAAGGCGCCACGGTTTTAAGCTAGATACCGTAGTGGTCACGTGCAGAACCTTGTCGTACACTTTCTCGCGAATTGTCGGTGGTAGCGGGGTTTCTCTAAGCAAGTCATCACCGCGAATCATATGACGTTCGGGATGAATCAATATTGTTTTGGGGAAACCGATGAACTTCAGGGAAAATTCTGTATCTTTCACTTCTTATGCTACTCATTATAAAAATGGGTATTTATTTCTTTTTTCATAAATACTAAATATATAATAATAATAATAATAAATGGGCTTTATTCATTGACATACATTGTTCATAAAGAAGAAGTAGATACAAAAATTAATAAAAGGGCGAAGTTCAGCTGTTTTACAACTTAACCTAGGGGATAGCATGTATTATATAGAAATATAAAAATAATTACCTAGTATACATTGGTAAGTGAATAGTTCAGTAATCTTTGTAAAACTAAGAAAAAAACGAAGGTTATAAATTTCAAAGTAAATATTTAAAATCTATTTAGCCTAAAATAAGGTGAAATATATAGCAAAACATACACAAAAGTGAGACAAAGGGAAAACCATAAGAGCAAGGCATAACATGAATATATTATCTATCCAGAAGACTTCAGATATGTTTTCAACTTTTTCTTGAGATCATAGGTATATGAAGTAGTGTCTAAATTCACTGGGCAGAGCGTTATATTGTTTGATAGAGTTGTAAATAAAACTACGAGAAAAGCAGGCTGTCGAGTGTTTTGAAATAATAAAAGTGTGACGGTTTCGTCTCATCGAATTATTCTGAGATTCGAAAGTTTTATATCTTTCATGAATATAATTTGGCTTTTTGTAAATGAGGAATTTATGTGTATTGTCGAGTAGGTGGAACTGCCAGGTTTTAGCAATCGGTAACCTGACTCCTCGAACACCTCATAAGAAATACGAATGCAATTGTTTTGTATTTTTCGTAAACGATTTACATCAATTTGTATTAAAGCAGGCCCGTAGATTATATTGCAATATGCTAATCTAGACAATATAGGGGTTTCGCAAAGTTTCAACTTCAATTTGGAAGTCATAATATCTCTACTTTGATAGAGTTGACGTATGATACTGTACGAGCTACGACAAAGAGAATTTATATGTTTGTGAAATCTCAGATCAGCATCTAGCCATAAACCCAAGTCTTGTCCAAGTTGGATTTCAATTCTTCCTTCAATTTCCCACCCTTTTGTGTTTCGGGCCAAAAAGTATCAGCTGAGATTTTTTTAGAATTCAATTTCAGGTTATGGGCTATAGATAGATCCAGTAACTTTTGTTGATCGCTATCAATTTTTTCCATTGCCACCTGCCAGTTACTTATAATATAATATAACTGAGTGTCATCTGCATAATGATGGATTGATCATAATGATGGGCAATATATATATATATATATAGAAAACAGAATGGGGGCAAGGATAGAGCCCTGAGGTACTCCATAGTCAACAGATAAAGCACTAGAACACTTTCCATCCAGACATACTGACTGAGTTCGATTTCTGAGGTAACTTTTCGAAAGATCTGCAGCCCCTTCACTAAATCAGAGAAATGACATTTTCCTACACATAACATTCTGGTCTAATGTATCGATATGCTTTACTGTAGTCCAAGAGTACCATGGCAGTAAGAAATATTAGGACTGAGCCACGTTTTCGAGATACTAATAATGTCTATATCATTGCTTGGAATAAAATCCTTCAATTCATCAAACCCAGTGAATAGAGATCTAACGCTAAGGTGACTAAATTTCAAGCTACGGGACATAATTTAAACACGGTAGGGAAAAATAGATTTTAAAAAGAAGAGGAAATTGAATTTATAAAGTTAAATGATTCAGTGATGAGTTGAGCGGGTTCCAGGCTCCGCTGGTTGGTTAGCCTTTTTTAAAGTTTTTTTTGATTTTGCCGGTTGACTTAGGTGTGGCTGAAATAGTGATGGTTTTTATCGGAGCAGCTTGAAGATCCTCTAATATGGGAGAAGGGGACCTGATAAGATATTGATAGTAATATACAGGGTGTTTCCTAACTACGATACGAAACTTCAGAGGGTGATTCGTTGGCCGTTTTAAGAAAGAAAGTTCCTATGTCCGGAGTTGCTTCGTTTCTGAAATACAGGGCGTTGGAGTTTGAAAAAACGGTGTTTATAAAAAATCATGAATATCCTTACACACCGATTTCATTGAGATTTGCTATAGTTATTTGAAGTAATAACGCGCTTACTTAGCCCGATGTAGATTAAAATTATTAGGTCCAGTGGCGTCTCAGTGGGTACCACAGCCAACAATATTGTGAAAAAAAGTAAGCCACTGACTTTTTGTAGCTTTTTATTTTTTCTGATTGAGCAACTGAAAATACAACTTTTTCGTCGCTTGTGTTTTTTTCATATCAAGCTTGTTTTCGTTCCTTTTTGAGTTTTTCATATTTCTATTGTATCTGTAGTCTGTATCTGTAGAGTATGGAGGCTGAGTGTAAGTCCACAGCACTTAGTCCACATGTGACCCTTTGTACATCCTCCCGAGGAGTTGTCCTACTAAGTCATCGTCCATCATGTCCTTTCCAGGAAGGTGCACAGGTCACTGGGAGACATCTCCTTTATATCAGCAGGTGTAGGCCAAGACTCACACTCACATACTCTTTTATTGACGATAACTCCGGGCACTCGCATAGGACATGCCTGACAGTCTCATTTTCCTGTTCGCACATCCTGCATAGAGGTGTGTCCACTAGCCCCATATTATGGAGGTGTTTCCTCAGTTGACATTGACAGATTTTTCCTGGTCATCGCCAGATTTTTCCTGGTCATCGCCAGATATTTCTTCAGGGCCAGTATCCCAGGGTCGCCCAAGGTGATCCTGGCAAGACTGCAGCCTTTGATTCCATCCCATCTCTTTAAGGATTGAGCATGGGTGTAACATTAGGCTGGTTCCGCAATTGTCGAAGTCATCAGGCCGCAGGTGGCACTGGGTCCTAAAATTCTCAGTCCAGCCGCTTCCTTGGCTAAAGAGTCGGCAATGCGATCACCTTTACTCCTGTCGTGCCCTTCAACCCACCTCAGGATAATGTTATTATCTACCGAGGCTTTGGCTAAATCTTGGTGACACTCTAGTACTAGCCCTGAGGTTATACATTGTCTGTTCAAGGCTAATAGGGCTTGTCTGCTGTCAGTGCAGATTGTTATTTTTTTGCCAGAAATTCCTTTCCTTGTTATTCATTTTGTGGCGATTGAGATACCAGCAAGTTTTTGAACCGTCTGTATATATGTGTATTGCATTTGTAGCATCTAACTCTGTGTTCTGTTTTATTTGTATTTTGTAGGGTTTATCAAATACAAACCTGAGTTCAATTGCATCACTGGTTGCCTGCAGCAGAGGTTGCGCGGTAAGCGTTTCTTGCCATAGGCCCAGCCTCAATTGACCCGTTCCTACTTCGAGGTTTACACCAGCCGTGCGCAATCGTACCATGGCCATTAACGCAACCTCCTCAACGTAGGTACAGGTCCAGAGGGGTCAGACCCGTAATCAATTCCATTGCCGCCGTTAGTGTTGTTCTCATGGCTCCTGTGATGTTTAAACAAGCCAGTCGATGTATTTGACATAATTTTTTGATGGCCGTTGCTTGTAGTACTTTCAATCCCCATGCAATGGCTCCGTACGTTAACATAGGTCTTATTATTGCAGTGTAGATCCAGGTGACCACACGGGGTGAAAGACCCCATGTGCGTCCCACTGTTCTCCGACATTGTTCATAAGCCACATATGCTCTTTTTGCTCTACTCTGTAGGCGGAAGTTCCAGGTTAGCTTCCTGTCGAGGATAGTACGAAGGTACTTCACCTCTTCAGAGAAGTTTAGTTTGCTATTGAAGATTTCTGGAGATTTTAAGCCCGATAAACTTCTTTTCTTGTGAAAAGGACCATCTCAGTCTTCTTGGGATTGATCGACAGTGAGTGTTCCTTACACCATGTTTTTATTAATTTGAGCCCATCCTGCGCTCTATAGCACAGTGTGTTAACAAATTTGCCGGTCTTCAAGATAACTATGTCATCTGTGTGGAATCCATTTTTGTTGAGGTCATTAATCAGTGTATCCAGAACTATGTTCCAGAGAAGGGGTGATAAGACCCCCTCCCTGTGGACATCCCCTCATGACCAGTCCTTTCACTGTAATGTCTTCTACATTGATACTTATTGCTCTACTAGATACTAGAGAGCATCTTGAGTATCAATTCTCCTACTACCAGGGGTACCTTCCTGCAGTGTAGTTGCTGGGTAATCATTGGAAAGGTTGTTTTATAATTCTACTAGTTGTTGCCCACGGCTTCGCCCGCTTAGAATTTGGTAGTTGTAGTACTAATTAGTACTATGTTGCTGTATCGCTGCTGTTCCAATGTTTTGACAGAATCAGAATCAACGAACTTAGGCGTGCGCAGCGTTATAGAACAGTGCTTTCAAAAATTGATCTACTGCGCCATCTAGTGGCGAGTTGCAGAAAAACTGATAGCCTAAAAACCTTCTCTATGAAAAATTACTTATACATGTCAAGTTTCATCGCGATCGGTTGAGTGATGTAGAAGTGTATTACTTACCAATCAACCAACCAATAAATATCCATTTTTATATATTAGACTAGTACTATATTGCTGTATCGCTGCTGTTCCAATGTTTTGACAGAATCAGAATCAACGAATGTAGGCGTGCGCAGCGTTATAGACCAGTGCTTTCAAAAAATTTTTCTTCAGGGCCATCTAGTGGCGAGTTATAGAAAAATTGATAGTCTAAAAACCTTCTCTATGAAAAATTACTTATACATGTCAAGTTTCATCGCGATCGGTTGAGCGATGTAGAAATTTATCACTTACCAACCAACCAACCAACCAACAAACATCCAATTTTATATATTAGATTTTGTAAAGATGGAGAACAAGAAAGTCAAACCCTTCTTCTACATTGATACGTATTGCTCTACTAGATACTAGAGAGCATCTTGAGTATCAATTCTCCAAATACCAGGGGCCAGGGGTACATTCCTGCAGTGTTGTTGCTGGGTAATCATTGGAAAGGTTGTTTTATAATTCTATTGTGTAAAAATGGAGAACTAGAAAGCCAAACCCTTCTTTTCCAAAAACTAATTCCTCCACTCGACCACGGGAGAAACACCTTCTAAATTGCTTTTTGGTAGAAGTTTAAGAACTAAATTTGATTTACTGTTACCTTCTGTGGAAGCCGTAGTGAAATCTAAACAAAATTATCAAACAAAATATTATGGACATAAAAAATATGTGAACTATGAGATAAATGATTTGGTATATGCACGAGATTATCGTGAAAATGTTCAAAAGTGGTGTCATGGTAAAATTAAAGAAATATTGGGCAGAAAAACTTTCCTAGTAGAAACCGATTGTGGATTGACATGGAAAAGACATATGAATCAATTAAAAAAATATTATTCAGACGAAGAATATTCAAATACAATATCTAAAACAAATAATGTTTCTTTCACTCCACGATCAGCTTTAAAAGAAAATATTGTAGATTGGAAGGGAAAAACGAGGACTCACAGTAGTGAACAGTTAGTGAATACGAAAAATGGTAATACGGAAGGTGATGAAACTAATAGTGGTAGATCTCTGAGACCCCGTGATAAAATTAGGGCACCTGAGCGATTAATTATGGCAAATTAATCCTGGGTAGCCTAATGTTTGTTGTTAGTTATTGAAAATTATTACTGTATAGTGTAATGTTTCAACTTAGGTAAATGGGTGTCATATATTAATAATAAAACATAGTTGTTAGTTTCCAGTCCTGTATATTAAGATCTTTTTATACACGAATGTTTTTCATGTAGACTTGCTCTAAAAACGCAGTCGAGTACTCACCGTTGTTGGAGATACAATAAAGTGGTACCATATAGGAAATATCATTTTTATTTGCACGATAACATAACACACCCCATTCGGATCAATTCATGTTTCTTTCTGAACAAAAGTGAAAAACACTAGGAAATTCAGGTAGATACTTGGATGATCCCAGTAATCTCATTTCAACACGAAGAAAATTTTTGACATCGATTTAGCAGTATGATATGTTTTTTAATTGCTGTGATATTTTTGTTCTATAGTCGATTTGATCTTGCAAATACATTGTTTATTGAACTTGTTTTCCTTGCGCAAACAACAAAAGAACCAATTACACAATAAAGGAATTAAATCAAGCGATCAATATGAAAAATGTTTTTTCGAATTTAAAAAATTCAATATAAAAAGAGCACAAAAATTGATGAACAAATTCGGTGAAAATTTGGCTTTCTGCAATTTTATCAATAGCCCAAGTTCTAGTCCTGGATTATTTTGATTGTTCTTGTTACATTATTGGATCAGAAAACGACGATTCGGGTATAATTTCTCAGCTACATTTTTTGATGCATTATAATAGAAATAATGCATATGATGCATTTCTATTCATAGTGTTTTTGTTTCTGCAATCAAATAATATTTTTATGAGAATTTTTTCAATTACGACCAATCGAGCTACTGGATTGTTTGAAGGTGGTTGACAATGTTTCGTGGTGCATTTCATTAGATAGGACTTCCATTGTCTAACATGATATAGTAAATTGATTTAAAATCCCTGAAAGAAAGAAAAATAGCAATTTCATTAAGCAAAAAAACTAAAATTACCATGAAATAACATACAAGCAGCAATCAACAAAAAAAAATTAAAAACAAAAAAGAGTGAACTATTTTCAGCTCGTATTGATTTTTCAATTTTTTTTTGTTATTGCTTGTATGTTATTTCCTTGTAATTTCAGTTTGTTGCTTAACAAAATTGTTATTTTTTTCGGTTAATATTTTTAATTTTTTTTACAGATTCTTTCAGGGATTTCAAATCAATTTATATCATATTAGACAATGGAAGTGCGAACTAATGAAACGAGCTACTGGAGTTAGGTAAAAACTCCTAAACCGAAATAATCTTCAATTTAATCTTCTTTGCAATTTCCCACTTTGATCATAAAAATAATGATTGGATTTTAATGGAATTAACGAAATAGCATAATTAGGAACATAAACAGAAAAATCGTTGCCATCCTCAACAGAATATTAAGTATTCAGTCTTTACAATTGATGACCACTCAAATGAAACGAAATGAATGGAGGTTAAAATCTGAAAATCAAATAATCGGAGAGTCAAGGTTGAATACCTACTTGCATCTAATTTGCGAAAAGAACTTATAAAATTCGAATTTAATGGTGAAATTTTTCATAGTTGACACATCAGTAAGGATTTCTAGTTAATAACTGTTTTCATGAATATCCTTCCTTCCGTCAAAAAAAAAAGTAAAAATCAGCAGGTGACCTTCTTTCATATGTTATCAATCTTAGGACCAATCCGGAAGTTTACTTCATATTTCCAAAGCATTTGACCTTATCATTCACGGGGTCTTACTAATTGAAATCCGATTTTCCAAAAACCGTCTTTCTGTCTCTCTCACAAGCCGATTCTACCGGGGCAATGCCTTTCTTGTTGGAATCACAAATAATGTTGAAATGAGATCTCAAAAGTATCAGATCACAGAAAAATATCAACGTTGCCAATTTCTTCAAAAATAGTAATTTACATAACAAGTCCGGAAAATACGAAGGTGGTCTGAAAAGCTTCAGACCTCATCATGAAGATGGCAGCACTTGTAAATAAAAGCAGTCATTTTGGGCGCCCAGTTATTATATAACAGTCGTTTGAGTGAGTTGATGTAAATTTTTTTATAAAAATTGACTAAATCGAGTATAGAGCTGTCATCAAATATTCGTTTCTGAAAGACAATACACCTACGCAAATCGAAGATGAGTTGGATTCTGTATATGAGGTCTCTGCGACCATCCATTTACCACAGTGAAATTTTGGGCAACTGAATTTAAACGTGTCCGTTATTTTAAGAGCTTGGGAGACGATGAACGTTCGAGACGTCCAAAAACTGCAACTACCGACGAATACATCGCCAAAGTTCATGAAATGGTGCTAAAAAACCGCCGAATTGAAGTGAGAGGGATAGCAGAGGTTATGGACATTTCCAACGCTCTGTTGGCGCAGTTTAAGCGCCATAAATCCGAGTTTCAACGCCGATTAATTACTGTAGATGAAACTTGGATGCACCATTATACGCCCGAAACAAAAATACAGTCCAAACAGTAGACTGCAAAAAAGGAACCGGCTCCAAAAGTAACGGTTTTTTTTTGCCTGGGAAAGTGATGGCGACTGTTTTCTGAAATAGCCATGGAGTTATTTCAATCGATTATTTTCAAAAAGAAAAAACATTACAAGAGCATACTTCGCATCATCACTAGACATTTGCAGAAAACGAAAATCCTGTTTCACCAAGAAAATGCATCGTCTCACACCTCAGTGGTTGCCATGGCGAAAATCCACGAATTACGGTTTGAACTGCTTAACCATCCGCCTCACTCGCCAGATCTAGCCCTAAGCGGCTTCTTTTTTCTATCCTCATCTGAAAATTGCGCTCGGAGGACGGAGATTTTCGTTAATTGAAGAGGCAATCACCTTCGTGGACAATTTTAGACGAGTAGACAAAATTCTGGGACAAGCCATAGGCCAATCCTGGAAGTCTGCGAGTCCAAACAGCTGTTTTCGGACGTGTTGCGTACACTATTTTTCTGGTAACCGTGTAGAATACCAAATTGATGAAGCATATTTCGTTATTATATGTTTCAGTAGAACAAAATTTGGAACATTTCGATTCTTATATGTATTGTTACGCTGAAATTCATAATAAGAAGGTAAAGTTTCCATTTCACATTGATTGTTTTCATCTTATAAATTTTGAATGGTCTTGTTTTTAAGTGAATTGTCTATATATTCTTCAGCTACATTGGTAGTTTTCCAGCCACCGTGCCTCTTCAAATTTGTGATATTTCCATCATTATCAGCAAATAACGTCGCTGTAGTTCGACGAATGTTATGACCTGTATAATTTTTAGGACTGGGTAAATTTTGCGATTCTTAATACGAGATTCCCAAAACTGTGGACACCAACAGGCCGAATCGAATATTTTCCTTTTTTTTGTAATTGACGAATAATCTGTATTGTGGGATAAGATGGCCGTAAAAAGATATTTTCATCTGCCTCGATTGAAATCTTTTGAAAATCATGAAATGTCTCGTTTGTCAAGGTGAGCTTTCACTAAACAAAATTCTAAGTGCCTTACTTGAAAGTGAAATATATATCCTTTTCAAATAATAACTGAGGTTATCGATTCGTTTTTGCCATATATCAATCAATTTTGAAATATCATATATTAGAATCGAGATAAGTTAAAAGTATTTGTCAGTTAGAAAAGAGAAATGTGTCAGATTTGAGAGAATGATTTTCAGTGTCACTATTTTCCGGGTTTGGTGTGATAATACCTGTACCTGGATTTGGTGAATTGTCAATAACATTCGTTGACCCTACCTGCCATCATGCTGTTTGCCATTCTTGAACTTCTCAGAATGGGATTCCATATTCAACTGAGGTTCACAGATTCACCTTTTCTGTTAAAATAATTCGCGTGTTTGTGAATTTCTATTGCCTCCCTTACCAGTCGGCTATAGTATCCCTGGTCGGGAGCAATGAGTTCCGTGTTTTCAAACAGAATCCTGTGGATTTCTTCACTGGGTGAGTGTTCTGCCACAGCTGACTTGTCAGTTTGGCCTAGTCTGCAGTTTCTTTCATGCTCCTTCAGTCTTGTTCCCATGGATCTTTTGGTGGTTCCGATATATACCTTCCCACAAGTTCACGGTATGCGATAAACCCCTGCTGCTGATAGTAGATCCCTTTGGTCTTCCGCTGACCTGAAGCTTTCTTGAATCTTCTTGATGGGTTTGAAAACCGTTTTGATGTTGTGTTTCCCCAGGAGTTTTTTAATTATGTCCGTGACCCTAGGGATATAAGGTAGATACGCAAGTGCAACCATCTAAGCCTTCTTCCCTATTTAAGACGTAGAACTCTTCAGGTCACTAGAAGATGTTCCATTTCTTCCTCTAGATCCTCTGGTCCACATATTCTTCCAGCTCGATCCGTTAGATTGGAGATATTAACTCAGAATGTATAAAACTCTGAAGAAGCTAGCCACTAGCGCCAGTGAAACGTCAGGAAGAAATTTCAATAATCCGCGGCCTTCAAACCCGGAACATAGTGACACTGAAAAACCTCGGCCGTAAAAGCCTTAACCATTTTGTCAGAATGATTGTCACTGAAAAAAAGTTATTTGATTATTTTTGAGTCTGTTCAGCACAGAACTGAACACAGTTTGTAAATTTCTATGGATTTTGTAATAAATCATTTTTTAGGTTATGGAAGACATGATTTATCTGTCTGTAAAGGAATTTAATGAAATCATTGAAACTCCCATTTTATACGATCCATCTAAATTTGCCCTACATTTGATGAATGATCACTGAAATGAGACCAAATAATTGAAGGTTATTACACTACAATCAACATTTTTTTGCTTATGGCAATGCAAATCATTGAAGCAGTATCAAGGTCGAACACCTCTACATCTGAATTGCAAACAGATTAGTTATAAAATAAAATATAACTATCAATTGGTGGTCGACACAGTCTTATTAATGATCAATTACAAAATATTTGACATGTTAATTTCTTAAATACCAAGTAGGTAAATATTATTACCTAAGTACATGTTCTCAGCTTCCACAGACCTACAGAAAAAAAACATTTTATAAGAACTGAATACTCTCAATAAAATAAAAATTTCTCCAAATGCATCGTTTTCTCATTAATAAGTATCTATAAAATATATTTAAAAGTATTCAAGAACAGAGTTAGAAATATATTTTATTTCCAGACTTAAATTCAGCTGTACCTACTCCTAGTACTCCAAGCAAATTAGATACACCTATGTATTAAAAGCTTCGTTACCTAAAAAACAACCTTAACGTAACCGTGTAATTATGACTATTGAGGTTACCTTTCATTACCGAATCTAATTAACAATATCATTCAGTCGTCGGATTTAATTTGAATGACTTGATGTTTTAAATCAAATGGAATGACTGGATGTAATACGAGTAACGTTATCTCCCAACAACTTGAGACGTGTATGGACATTATAAGACATATGCTTTTCCTCAGAAACGTCAGTGATATTTTATATTAATTTCATTGTATTCCAAAAAATTTGGTGATACTTGTAAAATACAGAAATTGCGATGACGCGCAGTCTATGATTTTTGTGGGTACCTTGTTTATTCTACACCAACATTGTATGTAACTTTTGTAATATCTTATATGTAAGTAGGTATATGTATTTTTTTTTCAGTGTGAATATCAAGTCTCGAAGGCTCGCTTTGTCCGTCTATCTGGCGTTATCATCAGGACATTGAAACAACCTAATAGTAAATAAACATAAATTGAAATACATAAATCCCCATTGATACAAAAAATATAAAGATTTCAACTGGAGTAAAATTGAAAAAATAGTGAAAAAACAACAAATAATAGGGTTGAAACAAACATATACATAAAACATACTAGGTTAAAATTGATCAGTGTAGAACTCAGTCAAACGGTAATAGAATCTACCACTCCAAAGTCCTTCAATTACTTTTCTGTATTGATTGCTCTCAATACTTGTCTCTTTGGTGTAACTCGGCAGATGGTTATACATCTTCACACCATTGTGAGGGATAGATAATTTTATATTATATTGTATGCTCGGAGTTGTACAGCGATAAATGGTTATCTCTAGTTTCACCAGATTTAATCACACTGCCTCCAGAATAAAAAGAGATACAATTGTCAAGTTTTTTATCTACAAACAGTCGCCTGCATGAATCATGAGGTTCAGCGTTAAAAAAGTATATTATAGCTCTCTTCTATAATATAAAAACGGACTATATAAATCCCAAAAAGGTATACCTTAATTGAAACGACACTTTACCAAAGCTTGATATGCTGTTTTTACTGTATACACTCCCAACTCTGTAGCAATAATTCCCACTGCATAACAACCGGTAGAAATTTTGCTTTTCATCTTCCTGATGTGAGTATCGAATTTCAGTCCACCATCTATACTATCATCACAGAAATTTAGTACAATCTCTATTTTCAATGATACCACTCTCTACAGATAAATTCTGAAGTGATAATTTGAAAGTCCCAATATTTGTTTTGGAAAAACCGAAGGATAATAAATTGGAGGCCGAAAAAGAATTGTTTTTTTTATATCGTCATTGAGTATAACTATACCTTTGCTATGCCACATTATAGTGGTGTTGTCAGCGAAAAGAGTAAAAGTGGTATTGTCAGCGAAAAGAGTAAATGTTCCAGATATATCAATGTTTACCAAATCACTAATGAACAACAAGAACAAAATAGGACCGACAACCAATCCCTGTGGAACTCCAGTATCAATTTTGGCACTGTTTGAACATTCAGTTGTTTTTACAATCTAACTACGACCCTTGAAATACGACTCACATCACCGTAGTGTCATCCAATTACATACTTAGGTTTTCAGCTTACATAGCAGTATTTTCTATCAACAGTCAAGCACTTTCGAAAGGTCACTGATAATGTTATGGTGAATAGCAGTTTGACACGTGTATAAAACCCCCAATGATTTGAAAAACCTGCCCATTCGTTCCTTCAAATTCAAATTGAAAAGATGTCTTCTATCAGGTGAGTTATCATCGTCAGTTTTTGTTATTTGTAGCTACGCTATGTCGAAACTTTAGGGATGATTGAAAGTCTTCCATAAAATGTAAATTTTCTTGTTTGGTTGCAATATGTTAAATTGTCACACGCTGTAATGATTTTGTTCAGTTGGTTGAGTGGAAGAAAGCACTTGTCCCACCCCCCTTTGGGTGGGACCATTGCTAACTCTGTCTTTAAGTAGGTCATTTTCTTCGGTGCTATCGTTATTTACTTTGATTCTACCAATAAAATAGATTTGAAATGGATTTGTTGCTAATAAATCAACTGTGACAAACCTGCTTGTTCATGAAAATTACATATTAGGTGCTTTGGAGAAAAAATTACAGGTGGACTCTATCTATACAGATTTTTCTAAAGCATTTTATAGGGTCAACCAAGATTTACTTATCGCCAAACTGTCTTCGTAAGGTTTTTATGAACCAATCTTGCAGTGGATCCAGAGTTTCTTATCTGGTAGAAGCCATATAGTAAAAATAGGAGGCTGTGTATCATTCACAATTCCTGTTCCTTCGGGTGTTCCTCAGGGTTCCCACTGTGGACGTTTGCTATTTAACCTATATATTAATGACCTAACTACAATTATAAAACATAGTGAGGTACTGATTTTCGCTGATGAGGTAAAAATATTCAAAACGATGTCTCACTCTTACAAGAAGATTTGTCACAATTTTATGTCTGGTGTGTTATGAATCACATGAATTTGAATGTATCCAAATGTTTCTTCCAAACATTTTCTAGAATTATTCACCCTGTTCTTCATAACTACAGTATCAGTAATATACCAATTAATAGGAAATCAGTGATAAAGGACTTAGGAATTATGTTTGATCGTGAATTGAACTTCAAATCTCATGTTGGGCTTCATCAATAGATCATGTAAGGAATTCAGTTTGAACACTCTCAAGTTATTATATTGTTCATTAGTTAGATCATTATTGGAGTACGCATAAGAAAAGTTCCCCAAGAAATGAAACATAACCATCTCTTAGGTCTAAAGTGAGTGGGTCTATTCGACCCTCCACCGCAACCCGCAAGGGTTTATTGTGGCTTACACCTATTCACACTCAACCAAATAAACCCAGCTTCTTAACGAACTTAATCAGTTTGTATGGTGAGTGGTCTTTCAGGTCAGATGGTAAGAGTACGACTCTGCCGAACTCTAAAAACCTGATTCGGTCCCCAGCGGGGCAGGCACAAAGTATATGCTCTGCTGTTTCATCATTCTCCTAACAGAGGCGACACACACTATCTTCCGACACTCAGAGTCTCTGCATATGATGATTCAAATGACAGTGACCTGTAAGAAGGCCTCTTAGACATCGTAGTTCATCCCTACTGTAGTCCAATAACTGTTTGGTATCAAGCTTCGAAGGGTGAATGAACGCCTTGGAGTGAGCCAATCCTGGAAGATTCTGCGCCCATAAATCTTCTTGCCATACAGATGTTCAATATTTGTTTGGCAAAGCCTAAAGCGATTCCAATAACAGGTTCTGGTCCGATAAACCTGCTTGCAGCATCCTCCTTTGCAAGGGAGTCAGCAGCTTCATTGCCTTCCAGGCCAGTGACAATCTGTTAAGTCTTCCTATCGAGGAGAGTCGTTTTTGTCAATTTGCTACCAAATTAGACGTTACAATGAGGTCTGAATTTGTGTTACTTGGTCTATAAACCCAACTTAGATTTCATCTCATGAAATCAACCACCAGGAATAGCATATATGTCAATATGAATCCTCATGATAGGAATTTGGCAGAAAAACATGTTCCTTATTTGGAAATCACTTTAAAACTATGAGTGTATATTTAAAACTACTATTTCTAGATATATTTACATTTCTGAATAAAGAGATGTAATAATAATAACTTCACAATAACATATATAAAATTCAAATATATAAAACAATCAATGAACAATTGAAAAACCATTCACGTTTTAAAAACCCACTATATCCTGCTCAGCCAAACGTAGCACCACAATTTGAGCACTTCTTTTCTTTCATCAATAGACAACAGAGTACTCCTAAGGGGAAAAATAAAATGGCGCACAGAAGCCCACAGCCTGTGTAATCGTCTTCCAGTACCCCAATGCGACAAGCAGGACAGGCCCCGATTATAATAACTTCTGGTTCTGGAACTATGATAGTAGTGGTATGGGTTGTGGCTCCGTACGATGGTGTTTGGTGCATGTTGAGAGGTGGAGCTGTGGGTTGATAGTAGCTGTAATGTTGATGAACACCTAAAATAGGTTCACACATTTGTAGTAATGTTAATATGGTGTCTTTATTATATGCAGATGATAAATAATAATAATAATAATGTATCTCACTATTGCCATTATCCGTTGGGCGCAGAAATACTCGAGGGTGTAACTGTGGCACCCCCGGAAACCGGAGACACAAGGTCACCCATCTGTTTTATATGGATGATCTTAAACTTTATGCCTCTGGAGAAAAGGATCTCCATCAGTACTTGAGGGTGGTGGAAGAGTACACACATGCTATTGGTATGAAATTCGGGGTAGACAAATGTGCAATGGTCCATCTCAAAAGAGGACGATGCGGGGACTACGGAGAGGATGTGCAGCTCGTAGATGGAAGCATACTACACCATCTGCTTACACCACCATGCCGGAAATGTGGGGAGTGGGAGATTTTTCTATTAGTTGAATCAACATTTTTTCACACTTGTAAAATTACAAAACTATAATATGTAAATGATAAATATCGTTCAACAAGTATCTCTGTTGAATGAATAACATTTCAAATCAAACAGTAAATTTTAATTAAAAATACAAGTGCTCACTCAGATTCAAAAATAAACTTTTTCGGCCATTTGGGGCCCCTGTGAAGTAGGGGGTCCTGTGAGATGGGAAAATAGAAGATAAAAACCTTTCTTCCACAAAAACGAATCTCTCTTAAAAGTATACTTCTTGCTATTCGAACAATTATGTATCTTTTAGCGGAGTAATAGAGTGAAATGCTAATTTTTAAAGCTCAAATATCAAAATGAATATTATTTGAATTTGGGAATATAAACTTTCAGTAACAAAAAAATATGAAATTCAGAATATAACAAATCAGATTTTCTTTATTACTATGTCCTAGTTCTAAACTCCAATTACAGTTATTGATCAAAGCAGGACTGTATTTGAATATTTTGGGATCAATGTTTTCTTTCTAGGTCCATTTTATTCTGATGCCACTTCTCAACATCTGATTCACAATAGACAACTTCACATCACTACTTATTAGGTTCCTATTCTAACAAAGCCTCATTCTCTCTTGTTCTTCCTGGTAATAACTTTCATCTCAAATGGATTGCAAATGAACATTCAAGGCAAAAAATCGATCTGGTTGAAGAAAAACCTCTACATTATTTATATATCTGTTTATAGAAAAATATATGCACCAATAGACACCTAGTCTCACAGTGATTTTCGCTGTAGTTACTAGACTACAAACACAACACTGGTGAAACTGACCCTGAAAAGTCAGAAGGAATAGTTAGGAATGTAATCATCACATTTTCTTAAAATCCTACAGTGTCAACTTTGTCTGGCATACTGTACATGACTAGGAAGAGCAAGACAAAAATAATTTACTTTTCTTTCTCACCTCGCATATCTGATAATAATAATATTAGTAATACACAACACACCGAATGAAAAAGTAACGTAAATCACTATATTCTCTAAGGTAATATTCCTTGTACTGTGTAGCATATCCCATGCATTGTTTTCTTTCAGAATGTTTACCGGAAGGGAGAATAGGTTCAAATGGACCCATTCTCTTGGTTTGTATCTGAGGGTAAATAAGATAAAGTGTATGCTCGTGTGTGTATCTTACCACTCAATATAATGATCAGACTGCTTATGATTTCCTGAAATAAACGTCAGAGAATGATCTGCACATTTCAATAATGTTCTCAAATGTTTTCTTATCTGCAAAAATTTCCCGTTCTTTGGATATTAATCGTAAATTAGAAAACAAAAAAGGTTTTTTTCTGTATTTGAATTACTTCATGTTTGTATTTTCTTGGAAAATGGTGACTGAATATGAGTTCATCAACAAAAATAAATTTAATATACCTGGGAGTGGTTGCTCCGTATAGGGTGGAGGTAAATCTGCATGAGATTGCATGGTGTTAGATCGAATTATTTCACGAATGATTTAAATTAGAATCATATTCCAAAACGTTTTTACAGATTCTTCTGTATCTCTTGTAAACCAAAACAAAACATTTGTAAAATGAAGCACGGTTGCCACTTTCACTCGTAACACTCAAAGGCTTCCTATCTTTAAAAACTGCTGTTTATAAATCGGCTGGATATAACTCTTGGTCGTTATTTTAAATAAAATAAAGATTTGTATTTGATATATAAGAGAGGGTCTTTGCAAGTACACAAAAGTATCATGTATCACTATATACCTAAAGAAGCATATGAAATCACACGGAAGAATTCAATGAGTATATTGATTATTTGGGCAGAATTTTCATTTTGTCTAACAAATCTGATGAACGGCAGAATATTATAGATATTTTAATTCTGATAAAGAAGTCTTATTGTGTTACCTAGCCATAAATGTAGCTAAAATGAGTAATGAAATATGTCCCTTTGAAATTTCGATGAATGTTGATAGATTTAAGAATTAAATGGGACAACTGGCAATTCGTCCCGTGAACCGCTTAGAAAGTGAAGGTCGCTAAAGTCAAATGTCTAGTTGAGATAAAAATCGGAAATTCCACAGTTGAGATTGAACCACCGTTTACATAACAATTCGTTGGATGAGTAGATCTAACCATTCACGCTAACCAATCGGTTAAAATCCGACAGAGTAAAATAGTTTTCATCGAAGTGCTCACTAATACAGACGGACATAAATTGTACTGATTGGTGTATCGATTCTGGGTATAGTTTTTCATTTATTTCCTAGTCTAGTTTCGAATCTTGGGGAGAGTTGTGAATGAACAGAATTTCACTTTCGCCCTGAACAATACCTTTTGAATTTATCATAAAGAGGTGTCTTTAATTTTGTTCAAATGAATATTACAATAAATAAATGTAACAACGAATATTTGAGTATTTGTGAATAATTATCTTCATAGAAATAAATAATATTCTTCCTGAGTTTGACGTCAGAATTATTGAATTAGATGTCTCCCACTTCGTGGCCCTTTCGAATACTTCTTAAACGAGTCATTTGGCAAACTTCAATAAAGATAAGGCCAAACAACAAAAAAATAAGAGAAGAGGAGAGATTGAGTTTCACAAATTTTAAATGGCAGTTTTGGCACGTTATCTGTGGTTTTGTTTTTTATTGTTTACAATTTAGATTATTTTTATTTTATGTCATGTGTTTTAATGTTTGTGCCTTGGATATTTTGAAGATTTAAAGAACAACTTTCATGATTTGTTATGAGAAAAACTCAAGTGTCTTGGAAGGAATTATTTCGAAACAAAGTGGTTTATAAATATATTGGAAAATGGTAAGTATCTAATCAGCAATTAATCGTATTTGAATATGACAAAATCTTCCGCCACTTGAATTTTTTATAAGTATATAAGCACATGTAAAAAAAGTATAGAACCATGGATTATTTGTCATGATAAAAAGTGGACATTCCATGGGAGCATGTATCCAATAAAAAATATAGGGTCCCAATTGAAATGTAAATGTTTATAGAAACTTATCGAGCTAGTTGATCTGCTTTATAAACATTTTGAAAGGATAATTGCAATGACTCTATGTGGGTAATTCCTATGCTAGGAAACGTATGTTAAAATGTAATAGGTGGTTAGCAAAAAAACCCATTCAATAAAAACGAATATATCCATACATGATAATAAAACGCACTGTTTCCCTACAATTACAACTTGACAAAAAATTTCAATAGGGTCTTACTTTGATATCAGTTGGTGGATTTATATTATACCTGTAAATTCAGGAAAGTTTTGGCGTAACTCTTAGTGAGGGCGATGACGTCTTATGACGGGGCTATCTATGGGATCAACAGAGAACTCAATCCTCGAAAATAAAAGATGAACAAGGCTCATCACGGCAGTCAGTTGCAAATATAAACTTTGACATCAACTGCCGATGAGATTCGTCGATCTGTCTTTCGCTGAAAGGCAATTATTTCAAAACCAGAGCCCAAACTGATGACTCTACACCAGACAGCGCTGTTTCGACACGTCGTGGGTCTCATCAAACAATAGACGTATTTATGAAACTATCGAGAATTTCCTTGTAATTACCTTTGTTTATTTTGGAGCCGTTCAAGTATCACGTGAGCATATTTATAACAATCATTTACCACCCACCCCCACTATCAGCAAAAGTAAGCAATGCTCTTACCCCCTCCCATGCTTACGTGAACGTTGTTATATGAATTTTTCATTTTTCAAACAAAGACAATGCATGGGTTGCCATATGTGTATAAAAATAAATGAATACTGCTGACGTAATCACTATTTAGACCTCCCTGCCCCCCTGTCATTAAAAATGAGCAAAACAAAGACCCCCCGCCCTCTATAGTGCTTATGTTATACTTGAATGGCCCCTTTTAAAGCCAATGGAGGTTTCTTCCACAAGTGAAGAGGTAAATTCATATAACCTTTTTTCTTTATTAATATCTTGTGTGCACAACGCTCAAGTAAATCCCCATTTAGCATCGTGTGAAGCTAATTCGTGTCTCAAATTCATTTTGACCGTGAGTTATTGTTACATGACATATTACTCAAGCCACCAGACTAACATTTCAATATCTCGAACAAGCAGAATTAATTCCAAGTAGTCTGAAGCTATATCTGCAGTTGATTCAGTAGGATGTACCAACTGTAGATAAAGTCCAGAAACAACTCCACAAACTCATACTCTGGGGTAGGAGTATGTGTTTTTTGGAGTTGTTCCCTTGGGAGAGGCGTTTTCACCTGAACTTGAGCATATTATATGCACCTCTCCGGAATATGTTTAACATTCCGACTCCCACCCCAGAGTATATGTTTGTGAAGTTGTATGCAGGTGGCCCAGTGGCCATCCTACCGAATCAACTGCAGATAGACCTTATGACTAGTTCGAATTAATTTTGTTTGTTCGGGGTATTCAGACGGTTCACTCCGTCTGAAGTGACCCTCCGGAAACTGAAGAGGAGCTAGTGTTCCGAAACCGGTCTATCAGTGTATGTATCTGCTACAAGTACCTACATAATCGTATGTTCGCATGAGAGGCAAGGGTGAGGTGTTTTCACCTATACTTGAGCATATGATATAGGAATCATTTTTATTACTTCTTGGAAAACTAGCAAATGGTGTGATATCATTCGCCGGAGAAAAGGCGCTTTCAACTTTTTTTTAATAGAAAGTGGGTCTTGTGTCCCTGCACTTGAAAGATATTTCGATTATCTATACAACGACCTTCACTGTTTTGAATTTGGATAACCGGTCGCGGTGTTATTGTTGAATAAATTGGAGACTAGGAAAAATAATGATTTGTAACTTTTCAACCAACAGGAGATTGAAACAGCTCCAAAATTAGTTATCACAGGTTAGGTTAGGTCCAAAATGAGTGGGTCTATTTGACCCTCCACAGTAACACGCAAGGGTTTATTGTGGCTCACACCTATTCACACTCGACCAAATAAACCCAGCTTCTTAACGAAGCCGATTAGTTTGTATAGTGAGTGGTCTTTCAGGTCAGATGGTACGGCTCTGCCGAACTCTAAAAACCTAATTCGGTCCCCAGCGGGGTAGGCACAAAATATGTGCTGTTCAGTTCCATTATTTTCCAAACAGAGGCGACACACACTGTCTTCCGACAGTCGCGAGTCTCTGCATATGATGATTCAAATGCCAGTGACCTGTAAGAAGGTCTGTTAGACATCGTAGTTCATCCCTACTGTATTCCAACATCAGTTTGGTATCAAGCTTCGAATGGTGCATAAACGCCTTGGAATGTGCCAATCCTGGAAGATTCTGCCAGAAGTCCATAAATCTTCTTGCCATACAGATGTTCAATATAAATGACAGGTTCTGATCCGATGAAGCTGCTTGCAGCAACCTCCTTTGCAAAAGAGCCAGCAGCCTCATTGACTTCCAGGCCAGTATGGCTAGGAATCCAGACCAGAGACAATCTGTTAAGTTTTCCTATGAAGAAGAGTCGTTTTTGACAATTTGCTACCAATTTAGACATTGCTCGGTAGGAGCCAAGAGCTTTCAATGCCGCTTGACTGTCCTGTAATTGTTCACAGAACTATACAATACAATATGTGTTCTCTTGCAAAATGTTTGAGGAATATAAATTTATTTGTAAAAACATTTTAGAAAAATCTGCACATCCACTTGCTGTTTTTTCTCCAAAGCATTTAAGATATACTGAGAGTAGAGCAACAAATTAGTATTGGTCGATTTGCCCTGGCAAAAACCATGTTGCTCATCGATTATAACCTGATTCAGAGGGGTCTTTATATTATCGCATATGATGCTTTCCATCAACTGAATGTATCTTTGAATTTGATTTTGATTCAGGTAATTTGGAGTAATTGGAGTCATTGTACTATATTGAGAATGCTTATTTAATTAGTTTTTGATATAGTAATCGATTATTGGAGCTGCTTGTTCTGTATATTACTCAATAAATAAAATAAAATGAATCGTATTTACAATGAAATTGGACCAATTTTTGGTTTGGATTATCAAGTGTAATGGGGTTAAACCCCAAACTGGTCATATAAATAAAATCAACTAATGATAATTAGAGAAATTTCATTAAAGTGATCATGAATTATTACAAAATAAACAATTCATTAATCAAACATATTATTCTCTGTATGATTTTATAATATTGTAAAACTCAGCCTTCGAATGTGATTGTAGAATTTCCTCGTCTATAATTATTTACAGACTCAGAGTTGAAAATACAGCAAATTGAAAAGGATGGCATGGAAAAATCTCGTAATGTCTTCTTGTTCTCAGTGTACTGTAGATATTTCATCACGTATATTTCTTTTTGAGGAAAGCGGGCAGTCTGCTTTCAACATCAGAGATGGAAGCACCTTTCAAGAGGCCTGTCGTGCCTGCTAATGAAACATTAGAAAGAAATTTCGCTTTACGACGGTCGTTGAACCCAACAAAAAATACTGATTCTGTAGACTATATCCGCGATAGCCTTTTGATTTGTAATCTGCAAGTTTACCATGATTTTTTTATCTTAGATTTGGATCGACTTTTATTTTAAATTATTGTAATAAAATTATTTATTTGTACTTCACCTTCACTCACTATTTATTGTACCTGTGTAAATTCGCAAGTAAATTTGATTATAATGGAGTATTGTTATTGAGCTGACATTTGTAGAATCTTGTATACTAGTTGGGAGTCACCTGTCAATGAATAAATAATGAATGGGTATTTTATTCTTGGGAATTCTAAATGTACAATATCCAGTGAGCTGTCCTGTAATTATTCTGATCTGATCCCTGCTTTGTTGAAGCAGTATTTCAGTTCTACCTGTAACAGTCCCTTTACAATTGTCCTCTCAATATCTATAAATTTTACAACAGATTACCTCATGTAATGAAATAGAAATTACATTCAATAAACCTTTGAATAAACAATTTTCAATAACGATTTTTATAGGTTCGTTCCAACCAGCGTCAGAAACAGTTTCTGACAGTCAAGGTTATGTTGAAATTCCATGCCAAACTTCAGTTGAACTATCAGCTGTTCCAATCAGAAATTTCAAATTAATCAGAAACCAATATTTACCAGACATGCGCGTTAACAACGATTTACAAACAGTTGGAAATCTGTTTGTGACTCAAGGTTGGAACGAACCTTATGTAACCTAAACTGCCTTTGACAAGGGGAAAACCGAGATTGCAATATTTTTTTTCAATTATTATAATACTATCCTTTGGCCCAATACAACCCAATAAAATCGAAAATATTGATATGTGAAAATATATCTCTGAATTGGTTGTTTCATCAGAAAAGTGTTCGTAGAAACTACATATTCCACCTCGAATTCAGCTGCATCTAAAAGTCAGATGCAGAAGTAAAGAAATCAAAGTCCGTTTTATTTGTCACTTTTGTAGTCCGTGGTACAAAGGAATGAAGATAATGATTAGTTCTGCAGTCTGGTTGAGAAAATGTAACTGTATTACTAGTGAATCTAGGAGAGGCTGAAAGGCTAACATATGGATGTGGCTTGCCTATGATGGGTTCCATACGGAGGATACGTATTCAAGATGAGTTCTTACCAGAGAGCTATACAGGCATTTGATATCAATGAAGTCTTAGAGCATCTTCTTAGGAACTCAAGCATTTTGAGACCCATCAACTGGCTGATATGTAAGCTCCTATTTCTTTTTTCTGGTCAAGTGAAAGAGCAGACATGAGAACTCTCATTGGGTCCGAGAATAATGTGTCCAGAGCAAGCGCAGTGAGTCAAGAATGACAGCCTTCTGCATTTGTCCGGCTAAGATTAGTGTGGCAAGCCGCACCGAGACAGAAATCATTATTATTAGTATTTTTTTACCGTAGTTGCGCTGGTCTGGCCCTATCCCCGAAGCCCCGATACATTCGGGAGGGCGCGCCAGCATTATCAACCAACGACCACTCCCCACACCGTGGGGTAAGTGATCATTGGGTCCGAGAATCATGTGCCCTAAGCAAGCGCAGTGAACCAAAAATGAGCCTTCTGCATCTGTGTGGCTAAGATTTGCGGCTAAGTGTTAGTGTGGCAAACCGGTATGATTTTAAGATTGTCGGCGTTCTGTCGATGCATATGCATCGCGGAACGCCATGCATTGGCGCAGAAGTGAGGTGATCTCGGCGGCTTTTATATGAGCTTTTTGCTGAATGGGTTTCAACTAGAGTCTGCGGAGTTCGAAGAGAAAATCTCGATATTTTATCCGATTTTCCTCCTCTTTTCGGACGATATTCGTCTCGCCAGGAGCTGAAAACTCCACGACAAATATAGTCTGACACTGGTGGTTGATAAGGACTACATCAGGCTTATTAGTTTGTATGAACCTGAGAGTGGGAAACGAATATTTCCAATAAATTCGGCACTTCTCGTTCCCCACAACGGATTCAATATCCCCCTGAGCGCAGGGCAACACCGGTGTCTCGTTAATACCGTAAGAGTGCCGTAGATGGTAATATAGCACTCTTAGGGCCGCGTTATGTCGATAGATATAGGCCGAGACCGCATACGCTGGACATGCTGATAGCAAGTGCATTGGGGTCTCGGACGCCCTGCGGCAGGCCCTACACCTTGTGTCAGGAACCTCTATACCCATCACGCATTCTTATTATTGGCTCATTTCCAACGAGAAAAACGAAGAAAGCTCAATGTCCAGATGGTGCGAAAAGTGAACTTCTGAAACTGTATGTACTTACATTAAACAGCCTTAAACATTTTTAATCAATAAATCTATCAGATCTGGAAAATTTTCAACAACATTCAAAAACGCAATAATAATACATAGGCTTATATATCTGATCAGTAATCTGTCAAAAATAGGCATTTGACAAAATTCCAAATACTAAAATCGGTTTCATAGGAATACCTTAGGAATTGATGGTAAGTTAACTGAAAAATATGAAATGGATGTATAAAATATAAACTATTCTCAAGTTCCACTTGTTTTCAAATTTTGGAGAAAGTTAGATTTTGCTAATGACACAGCAGTAATCTACCAGGCAAACAATTGAACCATACAAAAAGAGAAAGCAGAGAAAGGCTTCACTCAACTAATCCGATGGCTCAATTGTAGAACATTATCAGTAAATCACAATAAAATTTCCGTTACACTTCATATAATTCTGCAACACTACCAAACTAGAAAATATTGGACATAAAAATGTTTAACGAGCACTTACTATCTTTGAGAAACTAGTGAAATATCTGAAACGGAGTAATCATATCGACAATACTGCGAAGAAAATAAGATCCGTACTTTCAAAATTCGGACATGAGCCACACAACAATTATTAAACTCATGATCTATCTGACACCATACTCTCAGTTATGTACCATAGATTTTGAAATCCCCACAGATACCATTTATATGGAGTTGATGTTCACCACACTCATCAGCTTTTTGTTGCCTGTGATTTCTGAGTGTTCTGATGCCCGGTGTAGAGTCGGTCTATAGTCCAGTCATCTTAGTAAGTTCACCTCGGAATTTGAGACACCCAGTAATAAATTCGTATAAACTTGTATTTTGACATCCTAAAAGTTGTCTCAAAAGCTACAGATGGTGCAATAGTTAATAAGAAATGAAAGTTATGAATAATTACGTATTTATCAATAATTATATAATATTACTGGAGTTTTTTCCCAACACCAAATCGTTATTTTCAATACCTCGATTCGTGTTTCGATCACCAAATTATCATCTTCAAGAGGAAGATTAAACTGTCGAGGTGTTAAAAATAACGATTTGGTGTTGGGAAAAACTCCAGTAATATTCATTACTACACCAAAGGTTCCAAACAGTGCATCATAAGTAAACAATTATACACTTTATTTGGCGTAGTTTTTACCGGAACTGCCGTTTGACCTTGAATGATGTTCCAACCGCACGCTCTTCGATCTCTATCTGGAAAACAATTCAACATTTTGTTGTAAATCATGCCCTAAAGAAAATAACGCCGACCGCCACTGGTAGCCATAAACCAATTGTGACGTAGCTAAGAGCGCGCGAATGTACGATGTTCGCTGCCGCTCTAGATGTAGCGAGAATAATGCTACCGACTTCGATGGAATTCTGGCGAATTTTCTACCGCATTCGATTACGATATATAAAGGCTAGCCACGAGGATACTGACACAGTCAGGTGGAAGCTACAGTGCGGTACGCGAAGGGATCTAGTAAGGCATTAGACATTCAAATAATAGTTGAAGTTTCAGTTGAAATGTTTGATTATTCAGTGTAGTCAATTATTGGTCAACCCACGGGTAAAAACGTAACATTTGGTGTCAGAAGTGGAATAATTGACAACATTTTCTGTTATATGGTGAAAATAATGAGTGTCGATTACGATGAACTCAAGAAAATGTTCGAGGCAAGATGAAACAAGATGAACGCAGAAGAGAGGAAGATGGAAAAACAAAGAAACAGAGAGGAATATCGTAAATTATTGGTAAATATTCAGAAGAAACAAGAAAAAGACAATAAAATGTACCTTCATTTATTTGAAGATTTGAAATCTTCCCAAGTGAGCAAAGGGGAGGTACAGGAATTGATTCAGGAAGAATTTGAAAAAGTATTTCAGGAAACAAAGGAGGGATTGGAACAAATAGTCGATGAGAAGTTTGATGGGGTTGGAAGGAAACTCGAAGAGTAGCTTGAAGGAGTCGGAAGGAAATTTGTAAAGAAGCTTGAAGGAGTCGGAAGGAAATTTGTAAAGAAGCTTGAAGGAGTCGAAAAAAAATTTGAAGAGTTTTTCCGGAAACTTCGGAAAGGAAAAAGTCACGAAAAGGCAGATAGCCTCTTGAAAAGACCATCCCTGACATCTGGATGCAAATTTTGTCAACTCCAGGAGGACAAGGATACCCAGCTACCAGAAGAAGAACTTCCCACCAAACGTGATAAGGTAGCGGGGAGAGACTCCATTATCGACAGCTCTGATACGGAGATAAGCTCCCCTACCTCCCACCACTTCCGGTTCCCTCTGATCCGGAGAATAGCAACCTGTAAGGGTCCCTTGTCCAAGGATACGGACAGACAATTTGAAAAATCACCTGATCATGGTGTGGTACGGTCGTTAACAGCCTCTGAGTGTGATCCTACCTTCCTGACGAGGCAAGACATCATCGTAGCCCAGAAGGAGGATCCCGTCTTGAAAACTGTACGGAATGGTAAGAGATGTCCAAGCACGGCCAGCAAGAAAAGGGTTACTGGCTTCAATGGGACTCCATGAGCATTCGAGATGACCTACTCACTCGGAAATGGGAATGCCCGGATGGAAGAACCCGCAAATTCCAGATGTAATTTCGGCGAAATTTTGTAGCGTATTCGATTACGATATATAAAGACTAGCCACGAGGATATTGTAACGAATTAAAGAATTAACTGTCTTAAACAAATTTATTTTTAACAATATTTCACTATCACAACTAATTTATATTCAACACTTAGCAACTAACGCTTAATTTATCTTCACTCTTAGAATTCTTTATTTAAACGCTCGATTCGCTTTCTGAATACAGACTGCCATCTCGGGACGAGAAGCGGGCCTTATAAATCGGTAACGACCGTGCTAGATTTCTCTAGTTGTTTCGGTAGTGGCTTAGACTTTTCGCGGCGACTTGTCGACTTCATTTCTTTCGCGACGAGTCATGTGTTTATTTGCTGTCTGAGATATCGGTCAGGGCCGGCTTCAGATTCGTTACATTGCCCCCTTCTCAAAGACGTTTCGCTCCTAAATTTTATCCTTGGCGTGTGTCGATACCTGCAGGACTCCCCATATCTGCACTATGAAGTTCGATGGAAGTAACACTCCACAGTCTTCATGTTGGGGAAGATGGTTACCGCACACCAAAATCTTAATACTGCTGGATCTGAAGATCGTTTCCAACATGCTTCTCACAATTCTCCAGTCCAGCCTGTCGAGCCCAGAGGCTAATTTCGGGATTGCCAAGTTCACGAGATTCTGGTCGAGCATCGTGTTCCTCAGTCTGGTAAGACTATATCAGACATCTTCATATGACGGTTTGTCTCGAGAAAGCTTTTTGGCCAACAAGTAGAAAACGTTTCTCCTACCCTTCTTTAACTGTAGCACTCCTCTGACTTCAGGATTTTGTTCTCGTAATGTTTGGAGCTGACCGAATTTCTTGTTGAATGCCACAGCGATACCCTTGGACACGCAGTGTCCAAGGGTATCGCTGTGAGCTAGTGCGTAATCAACTGGAACTTTGAAAAGGTCTCGTGTTTGGAGCTGACCGAATTTTTTGTTGAATGTCACAGCGATTCCCTTGGACATTTGGAGATCCTCTGCCACGCAGTAAGCTAGTGTGTAATCAACTGGAACCTTCTGTCCGTTCGAGTATAAGGACATGAATTGCTGGAACGTCACTCCACCCTCTGGTGGTCTGAAGGCGCGAACTTGGTCGCGATTTCCAGCATAAGGAGCCAATTTATTAAAATAGATGACCCTAGGCTTTCCTCGAGGTGACTTATGGATTCGGTAGACGAGGTCATTAATCTTTTTCATGACTTTGTACGGACCCTCCCACGAGTTCCGCAACTTCGGTGATGAGCCACGGCGTCGCTTAGGATATTGTACAGCCAAACTAGGTCACCGGTTTCCAATCCTCCAGCATTCACCTTGATATCATAGGCCTTCTTCATCCCACTTCTGACACCAATTGTAACGAATTGAAGAATTAACTGTCTTAAACAAATTTATTTTTAACAATATTTCACTATCACAACTAATTTATATTCAACACTTATTTAATTCATCGTCACTGTTCGAATTCTTTATTTAAACGCACGATTCGCTTTCTGAATACAGACTGTCATCTCGGGACGAGAAGCGGGCCTTATAAATCGGTAACGACCGTGCTAGATTTCTCTAGTTGTTTCGCTAGGGGCCTAGACTTTTCGCGGCGACTTGTTGACTTTATTTCTTTCGCGATAAGTCATGTGTTTATTTTCCGGCTGAGATATCGGTCAGGGCCGGCTTCAGATGCGTTACAATATCGACACAGTCTGGTGGAAGCTACAGTGCAGTACGCGAAGTGATCTAGTAGTTTTAGTTAATATGTTTGCGTATTTAAAGTGAAATAAAGTTAAGTTTGATTATTCAGTCTAGTCAATTATTGGTCAACCCACGGGTAAAAACGTAACAATACACTTATCCAAAAATAAAACTTAATCAGTCACTGCTGCTTGTGCTACTATCGTCATTTAAATTTTTAATCACTGGGTTTATCTCTGTTTGAACGTCTGTGAATGTTTCATTTTCCCAATATTTCTGCTCTGTATTCACTACATGTCGGCAACTCCTCGGAAGTGATTTGATCAAACTCCTTCTCCGCCAGCTTTCTCGCATCTTCCAACTTGAAAGTTACATTCTTTTGGAACACGTTGTTTTTGATGATAGCCAAAATGAGTTCAATGGGATTCAAATTCGAATGGTAGGGTGGAAGTCGCAAAACGTGATGTCCGTGTTCAAGCAGAACCTCATCAAAATTTGAGTATTCCGTTTAAAAAAAAAATCATTTTATGAAATATTTTGAAAACGCGACTGTCTTTTTTTTGTTTTCGGAATCTAGAAGGTCATTAAAAATGCTACTAGTTTGCCGATTTAACCGAATTCGTAGCACCATTAATAACGGAGTTGGCAATGGTGTCGACTTAATTTGGAACACCTTGTATGCAACGACTGATCAATGTATAAAACACCAATAAATTATCTATCACTATATATTTATTTTATTTTTCAGGACCACCTCATAGAAGAAGCATCATCTATAAGACGCATATTACCATGGATAAAGTCTGAACAAGACATTGTAAATTACTTGCGAAAGATACCATTAGACAAAAATCACTTGAGAATCCACTTGACAATTCTACATTTTCTGAAGCTACGAGATAGAGAAGATGATGCCGATTTTGAACGATTAATTGAAGATGATGCTAGAGAGATTGTTTCGATATTGCCAGGTACGCCATATAAAGATATAAAGGACCAACTCACTGTGATGGGAAACATGCCAAATCGTCAAGAAGCTGTCATCAGGCAGCTTCTGCTTCCCAAACATGAATTGAAGGTGCTCGTTTCGGAGATAGATGTCAATAATGTGAGTAAGGAAAAACCAAAGAGTATTTTTCAGTCAGTAGTTAAGAAGGATGTACATAATGAGACAAATACAGATATCAAGATTAGAATTCGTAAAGTAAAAGGGGCTTTGGAAGTGGTGTCCCGTTTCAAACAGGAGAAGGTCCCAGCCAGTTCAAAGGTAACTGAAGTATCTATTTCTGTACTGAATTTTTCCCAAGAACACTCATTTCACATTGTTAACATCTGACGATTTTTTTGCTGCTGATTATAAAATCTGCATAACCGAAAAACACTGTACTGTGAGATCACAGAACAGTTTACACAAAATGTGTTTTGTTATACATATGACCTTCGATTAGGTTGTTCCAAAAGTTTTGTCCGTTTTCATGAGTCTACTTTAAACTGTTAATACGAGGCGTATCTTTTAAGTACCGTTCTGAACTAAAAAAAAAAAGGATTTTTTTTACAATTTCAATTTCCCTTTTTTTATATTAACACTTGTTCACAAAAAGGGTTCGAAGCTTTAATAACTTCTAATTATTATATGCGAGCGCTTTCGATAGCAGACTGTGCAATCATTTACATGAATCTACTCAAACTGAACGTTTTATCTTCTTGTTTGTTCTTTCATGTGGTTAGATCCCCTCAGTGAGTTTGTTATTATTATTGATGGTTCATTAATTAGGTTTTGGGCAGGTATTTGTCCTCCTCTTTCATCGGGATGTCTCATTAAATTTACCTGTACTTCAGTTACATCAGGTAATATCCTTTGTGTTGGTGTTTCTCTAGGTTCATTGTTTCTAGGAATGTCTATTGTTTTGTGGAATATATTGAATGTTATGTCTATTATTTCAACAGTCGGCTCTCTAGAGAAAATCATGTGAATTCTTGTGCTGCAAGGTAAATCAGAGATACTCTCACAGAACTTCCTCCAAGACTCACGTTTGACCTTTCTAATTTCCTTGTTATATGTCGTTAGAGTAGTTTTATGAAGCTGAGAAAATGGAGGATCCTTAAGGACACCTCCGCCCCCCTCTCCTAGGATCGAGGGATGAGTAGGCTCAGATGATGAGGTGAGGACACCTGCCGTCTCTGAGTTGCCTGCTGGTTTTTTGGATCCCTTTGACGAGACGATTTTCGTCTTCGCTTTCGAAGAGCCAAGTCCAGCATTTTTCCCTGGTTTTCTCGACGAGTCGTTAGCCGTCTTCGTCTCCTGAGAACCAACTGGTTTCCCAGCCTTGGGATGAGTGTGAGTCTCTGGTTTACCCCTATGTTTGGGTGGAGGTTTGATTGAACTTCTCCCCATAGGTGGATTTTCACTCGGCCCCGCTTTATTTGCTCTAACGGGTACATTAGAGTGACCCGGTTGAGTAGTTTTCTGCTGGGCGGGGCCCGGGTTTTGGGGCGGAATAAGACCTGCCCAAAACCAAAATGTGGTCTGAAACCCGTCCTCGCCATCACGGCCATAGATCCATCGTCAACAGCGAAGGTCCGTGATTGAATTGTGGTTACATCTATAACTTGACTGTTGAAAAAAGGAACACGCGTAATGTTGTGAGAGAGATGTAGTGGATGGTTTTGAAATGGGCAAGCACCCTGCTTTCATACTGTGTGACCTCACCAAGTTCTTTGTGTTTACACACAAAATTCTTCTTGTGAAGTTTATCATTCTATGGTTTTAGAGGATCTGAAATGTCAGGCATTGAGTCATATTTGAAATTTAAATTTCAAGGTGGCTCTGCTGGCTCAACAAAGATGCAGGAGGGAATCATCTCTAAAATCAAAATTCACTATGGTATCAATAACCACTGATGGTAGTTTCAATGGGCTTGTTTCATTATTTTTGGTTTACAGTTCATTTGGTAGTAATTTCTAATTGAAAAACAGTGTACTTTGTTTCAGCTCTCTAAATAGCGTTGTTTTCCCATAATTTATTATTAAAAATCGGATTTTCTAGGCCCGTGACGTCACGGGCCTAGTCCCGCTGTTTGTTCGATTGACCAATAGGAACAATAAAAATAATGAACATTGCCAAATTGTTAAATTCACGAAGCGTGTAAACAGTATCTGATTCATTCGTGATTCAAAGTAAAATCACTTCCGACAACTAAATCTAAGAAGAAAGTGTAAGAAATGCATTGGAAGGAAGAATTAATTACACATGGGATCCAAATAACATAAAATGCAATAAAAACGTTATTTTTGAAATATCTCTGGCAGTAGACATTTTCATGTTGATATCACAGAAATTTTAATAATGGAAATGTATATGAACCTGTTAATGTTTAAATTCATGAAAACATTCTCCATATGAAATAAAATGCACTCGAAAACCATGGTTCTAAATAAAATTTAACGAGCTATATTTTTGAATGGTTCTCGAAGGCTCATGAACCCTAATAAAATAAATCAGTCATGCATTCATGCCACCCACCAAAAATAATAAATTTAACGTTATATATTAGCCATATTGTCACCCAGTCAGCTATCTCTCTTGGATGTATAAGACAATGTACTCTTGCTAATGTCATAACTTTGTATTTTTGTTAAAATAATTGACACTTGGCAACACTGCTGTAGAAACGATCAATTTTATTGGTTAACAGACACGCGGCCAATTTAAACTCTTGCTTCTTGAATTTTTCTTTTTTCCGCAAATATAAAGAGGTATTGGGAACGATTAGACTCGATAAGTATAATTTACCCCTAACTTGATCAATCTATAAGCAAACCAGTATCATTTTCAATAGAATGAAACAAGCCCATTAGAGTTGATAAAAAAGTTGGCAATGTACTTCACTAATTGAATTAGCATAATTTTTACCACTTTCACTGGACTAAAATGAAAAACAGTTGATTCATTAGTATTCCACAGAAAACAAAAAAGAAACTGCTAGCCCATACTTTTTCCTTTTTTTTTTTTTCATCTAATGTTCATGACAGAAAGCTGTCACTCTTCTCATTGGACAGAAGTATGTGTTTGTTTGTTATCAAATGTTGTTTTTAATCAGGATGACCTTTTTTTTTATTTGGTAAGTTCTTGAATAATAAATTATGAAGTATTCATGTGAAAACGAAATATATTTAGTATTTTTGTGTTATATACAAGCAACAATAGACAAATTTTGGAAAGAATTTAGTTATGATCACGGGGGAAAATGAAATTTTTATAAGCTAGGGTTCCTTATTCTAGAACTGATGATTAGATAGAGATCAGCTTTTGGTGTTGTTTTAAGCGTTTTTTTTCATATTACTTTCATACTATAACTACACAATAAACATTTTTTAGCCATAAATTCTCATTTCAAAGTTCAAAATATGATTTGGAGTCGAACCTCGGATATTGAATTTAATTAATGTGTAATTTTCATTTCATTCCAGTGGGACACACGCCCGAATTATGTTGTCGATATACCTTCAACTGTAGAAGAAAATAGTTCATTAAGTGATTCAGATGATCTACCTCATTCGTCAACTCATAATTCTAGTATATCGTCTCCTAATTTAGTTCAGAATTTGGGTGTGGAAAAAGTTGCCGCACAATGTTCTGACTCTACAAAGCCTTCTTCAATAAACTCTACGATGAAAGATAATAATCATGGTGAGTACTTTTTAGGCGATACTTTATAATATAGTTCTATAGTGAGTAACCAACTGTACCGGCTGTAAACGTATAATTAACTAGATGTGATTTTGTAGTAAAAATTACTCAGTATTTTGTAACTTTGATCTTGAAAGAATAAAAATATAAATAGAGAGCGTGAAAACGTGGAGAGTGATATTGGATCTTAGCAAACGATTTATTGTGATAAACACGATATCCATATCGATAAATGGACCAGCCTTAAAATTCTTTCTTCATTATATAACTAATATATAAATATCTCTTGTCATATTGTTAGTTGCCATACCTCTGGGAAACGGATTGTCCGATTTTCATGACATTCCATATGTATATTCGGTAGGTCTGAGAATAGGTTTTAATTTATTTTTCATACCCCTAAGTGATAAGGGTGTTCCACCCCAAACATTTTTTTAATTTTTTGACAAAGTTTTTTGTTTTTCTTTTTTATAATGTGTCATTAAAAATACATACAACCCTCAATTTTTACTCTTCTATCATTAACCCCTATTTTTTAATGGTCAATTCAATAATTTAATCATAGATCAGTTATTCCCGCCAGGTGTCACTTCTCACTCAATAAACAGCCCGGAGTAGGGATGAGAACGAAGCCGGTCTCTCTCACACAATAAGCCTTCTCTAACCGACTACACAGTTTTCAGCCACTATTATTGTTTATCCATCCAGCGTACATACAGTTCGCGATGCCACCGAAGCTATGAATTATCCAACAGAGTTTTTGAACTCATTGGATTTGCCAGGTATGCCACCGCATACTTTACAACTTAAGGTTGGATTCAACTTAAGGTTGGATTGCTCCGTAATTTGATTCCACCACGGCTGCACAACGGCACGCGATTAGTCATTGAAAAATTAATGAAAATTGTTGTCGAAGCCAGCATTTCAAATGGCAACCTCCGAGGTGAAAATATATCAATATCACGAATCCCTATTATACCTACCTACAGATGTGCCAATTAATTTTAAACGTGTGCAGTTTATAATCAGATTGATATTTGCAATGACTATTAATAAGTCCCAAGGCCAAACAATGTCCGTTTGTGGCTTGAATTTGAGCACACCTTGTTTTTCACAAGGACCATTATACGAGGTCTTACCTTTCAACGTGCGATTCCTGGCACGGGTTGGACGATAGGAAGTGAAAATCGATCGTCCGGTCTCGCGGCTTCAACCACCGGTTTACACAGCGGTCGATTGAGTAGGTGGAGCAAACCACCCATGGTAACCCAACCGGCTACTGTTCCCAATACATTATATGAAATATATATATTATTTAGTACATCCAGAGTGTCAGTGAAACCTTATGTGAATTGAGAGCATTTTTACCTATTAAATATTTAATCTATGTATGATGTTCATATTACAATATTTAATTACCATGTGTAGATCTATAGTGCGGTCCATATGTATGGAATAAATTCATTTTTAAGATTATTATGTACTATGTGAAAAAACCCTGAAATAGGCCGATTTTTATTCTTAAATTGACAATTTACAGTATGAAAATATTATCCCCCTCCAGCACCCCTTCTGAATTATAAGCACCCCCTCGAAAATTTTAAATAGCAAAGGGGGTCGTGTGGCACCTTGTTGGAAAGGGATTTTAGTCCTTTGTTCAGAGTGAACCGTCTTACTTACCGGAGCCGCCTGACAGCGACTGTCGGGGGTGGTCTCTGGTTCTGCTTCGTTGGCCTCCTGTGTTTTTTTCTATCTCGGAATCTGGGGTCATCACTGTTCAGTACATTGTGTAGATCGCTTAGCACTGGCTTGTCATGCACTCCAATTCTGTCAAACGTGTCCTCTGCGTGTTTTCTCATGCATGCGTCTACGTAGTGTATGTTCAGGTCTAGATCCCGGAATATGTACCTATTTGGTACATATCTTGGAGCGTTTACGGCGACCCTTATGCACGTGTTTATAAACGACTGGATCTGTCTTCTGTATGTCGCTGCGCACTGGCCCTAGGCAGTGCAGGCATACAGGATTATCGGTAATATTACGGTCTTCATCAACAGCAGCTTCACTTTCAATCCCATGTTACTTATTCGACCTATTATTCCTATTCTCTGCCGTACCTGAGACCTGAACGTTAATCTTTTGTCTAGGTTGACTCCCAGGTATCTAGCTTCGTTGGTCCACGGAATCTCTTGTCCGTTGAAGGTGACATTTCATTCCGGGTTTACCATTCTCCGGGTGCCTGACTTGTCAGGATTTATACTGATCTTCCACCGGTTGGCCCATTTCTCTAATCTATCTGCCTGTTGCTGCAAGTATCTGGTGACGTGCGTTTGGCTTGTTGATCTCGCTAGCAGAGCTGTGTCGCCGCGTAGAGCGCAAACTTGTTAAAGTTGTTCTACGGCTTGGGCACGTCTGCTGTGTATACCAAGAAGAGGTGTGGCGAAAGGACTGCACCTTGTGGGACCCCTGCTTCCAGTAATCGCATGGCCCGAACAAACAAAATTGATTCCAACTAGTCATAAGCTTAATCTGCAGCTGATTCAGTAGGATGTACCACTGCGCCACCTGCGGACAAAGTCTGAAAACAATTCCACAAACACATACTCCGGGGTGGGAGTCAGAATAACATCTTCCTGAGAGGTGCATATGACATATTCAAGTTCAGGTGAAAACACCTTACCCTTACCCACTACTTTTTAGGTTTCCATAAACAGGAAGTTGAATTAAACGCCCATGTGCAGCGGGTCTTGAATTGAATCAATTATTTCTTCACCAATGTCAAAAAAATTCACGAAATCACGAGTAATCTACTTTAATTTTGGAATATTTGGTACTTCTGATTGTTTAAAAATGGTTGAAGTGTTTCACGCTATTAGTAAATTTCAATTAAAACAGTTTTTCTCAAAGTGGGCGATAACGACCTCTTGTGGGCGCTGGAGGCCTATAGGGGGGCAGTAAAGGGCACAGAGAAGATTTAGGGGCGATGGCTAACTTAAAAATGTTTTTTTTTTCTTTCAGCACAAACTTTACCGCTCCTTTAGGCTTAACGCGCGTTTCCTCGTGTATCGCCATCTAGGGGACTAGACAGTAACTGGGGACTAGACAGTAATTTCCTGTCCGATAGTTGACAAACTGTACAATAGATGGCGGTAAGCTTCAATGCGAAGCGAGAAGTTTCTAGTCTCCATTCTCGAAAGTACTAGGCCTGCTGCCTTATATAAGCGCGCGCGCCATCCAGCCAGTAATGTCATTCGACGATATTATGAAAACAAGTGACTTTAGTTAGCGACTAGCTAGGTAAAGTACTGTACGTGCGGTGGTGAATACTGATTTGTGTCATTAGCCAGTTTTTAATACTGGATTATTTACTTCGGCATTTTTGAAGACCAAATTATGTCGGAAGCAAAAAAGAAGAAACGGCAGTTTAGCGCGGAATATATAAAATATGGACTTATTAAAAAACCCACAAATTCATCTTTGCCTATGTGCCTTCTTTGTCAAAAAACATTTTCGAATGAAGTGATGAAACCCTCAAGGCTACAAAATCATTTGAATAAAATGCATTCAGATAAAAAAGACAAAAGTGTGACTCATTTTCAAGAACTGGAAAAGAAACACTCAGCTCAGACAACTGTGTCAAAACTTTTTTTAGCTGCTTCTAAGCTAGACGACGACGGACTCCGAGCTTCCTACACACTATTGAAGAGGATTTAATTTTGCCGGCAATGAAAGAAGTAATAACTATGTGGTCCATAAACCAGCGGCAGATATTATCCAGAAAATTCCTTTGAAAAAACATTGAATGAAAACCTTGAAGAGTCATTGTGCAATCATCTGAAGACTTCTAAATTTTTGTAGCCAAATTGCTCTTATACAAGAACAATATCGGCAGACGCGAGTTTCGCAATATCCCTAATTTGTCAGCAGTATCCTTCAACAACGACGACTTGCTTGTTTACTGCCAACATTTGGAGAACCTCCACAGTGATTTCGCAGAACGATTCCAGGACATTTTAAAATTGGAAATACCAGGCTGGGTGTTGGATCCTTTTTCAAATGCCAACACAGCAGGATCACCCCAGCTGGAAGAAGAACTCATAGAACCGATATTGAACGAAGAAATAAAAATAAAATTCAAAAATGGATATCAAGAATTTTGGCTACAAAAGCCAATCCCGCAATTGTACCCTGGATTGTGGTGGTCCATCCTTCAACGAATTTTGATAGCATTTCCATCATCGTATTTGTGTGAACGTGGATTTAGTTTTATGGCAACGTTACTAACTAAAAAGAGAAATCGGTTGCAGATTACCGAACGCGGTGACTTACGGCTGTTTTTGAGTAAATTCGAGCCTGATAATAACAAACTTGTTAAAAATCATCAAATTCATCCTTCACCTTAGATTAGTTTTAAAATCCAAATTGAAATGTTTGTTTTAATAATATGGATGAAAGTTTTCCTAATATTACAAAATGGTGTTTTACATTACCATCATCAGAAAGTCTTATTTTCACATGACACACATAATTTAATTATTAAAATAATGACTGCGATTGTAATTTTTGAGATGTAATAAAGTAAAAAAAATTGGGGGGCGCTAGAAAATAATTAATTCTCGAAGTGGGCGGTAGATGAAATAAGTTTGAGAACCTCTGAATCGAAAGCTACATATAGCATGAAATATGTAGAAATTCCAAGTTCATTATGAATTTAAGGAGACTTTAATCTTGTGTTTTTATTGCAGAACCCATACCTTTTGATTTGGTAGGCTACTTGAAAGAAGTTACTCAAGCAGCAGACGAAAAAATTATTTCCATTTGTCGGGAAGCACGTGTTCCCCTAAACCAAAGACCCCATGTTGGGATTCTAAATGATTTGCTCAACAAAGTATTGACCAACGAAGTTATTGAACTTGATTCTAGTCACGATACAGATGAAGAGATGTCTATAGATGGTGAGTTCAACTTCTTATCTCATGTCATTATATTTTAGAACATTTTAAATGACCACCAGTCGTTATCGTGATCATCCTGTTGAATTACCTCTGGTTATTTTGCTGCCCTATGAAGGTATATTCGAAAACTCAGCAATAATTTCACCATCTGTAATATGGTCATTTGAGAGGATTTGTTTAACAATATCCATGGTAACCTCTTTGCCTTGAAATTAGGTAATACATTCAATGAAATAAATGTTTTCTAATGATTCATTTGAAATATACCTTTGTTTGTCTGCGCCAAAGCACTCTTTACACACACAAACATTTAGTTTGTTTTTCCTGGCTAATATCACGACGGTCGTTGGTTTCCAAAATTTTCCCAGTTACTCCGGAGGCAATTCCATTGCCGTCGTGGTATTAGCCAGATAATTAGTTGTATTCCGATGGGCATGTAAGTAAGTGTAATGAAACTGGCAGAGGTTAATCTTTTGAGTTTCTGTATGCAATACTCTTTTTTTTTGGAGTATATATCTCTCTTCAACACGGTTATCAAACTGTTTTGATGTCTGATGAAGTTTTGGTACATGGGGTAGGTGGGTAGGTCCAAAGGGAGTGGGATTTATCATGATCTCACATCTTTTCAAATTCGACCAAGTAAATCCAACTTCTCAACAAAGTGCTGTACTTTGTCATGAAATTTACACAAATGCTTTTTGGATTCCGTCGTGGTAGTAGCTAGAGGAGTATTTGGCAGATCCAAGTGTGTAATAATGATTTTTTTGACGTCTTGATAGGGAAAGGTTACTTGTTGAAGAATCTAATTATAATGTAAGGAAGTGTTTTGATTACCGATATTTATTATAGATGACAAATATTATATTTATATATATTTTTAGTTAAGGATTTAGTGAAGGTAAAACTACCAACACTAATCTACTGTTGTACACCCAATATATTTTGAATGCTCTGGAAAATAAAAAACAAGTGGACGTAATTTACACCGATTTTTCAAAAGCATTTGACATCGTGAACCATAAAGTTCTTTGTGAAAAATTAAAGGCAGTTGGCTTTTTTGGGAGTTTGCTGGACTGGTTCCCAAGTTATCTTTGTGATAGATCACAGTTTGTGAAAATTAAAGGAATTATCTCTCACGAGATATTTGTTACCTCAGGAGTACCTCAAGGGAGTCACTTGGGACCTTTTCTCTTCAATATCTTTGTAAATGATATCAAAGAAAAAATTACTCACTGTGAAATACTGATGTTTGCAAACGATCTAAAAATTTTCAGAGCAATTGATTCTTCGCAGGATTGTGTGAAAATTCAAATGGACCCTAAATCTTTTTCTGATTGGTGTAAGATGAATTATATGGATGTCAATGTGGCAAAATGTTAAAGTATTTTTTTTCAAAGTCATTAAACCTTCATACAGCTGGTTATAGTATTGCAGGGAAGAAGTTGGAATGTGTACAATCTATACGAGATCTGGGTGTTATGATGGATGACAAGATGGACTTTCATTCACAGTATGAACACATATCTAACAAAGCGATGAAAATGTTACAATTCATATGCAGATCAACAAAAGATTTTACCAACATTTTTTCTATTAAAATACTATACTTTCCATTGGTTAGATCAGTGATTGAGTATTGCACTTGTATCTGGTCTCCAACATACTTCAACCACAGTTATGGTATTGAGAAAGTTCAGAATACATTTCTTAGATATGTTGCCTACAAAATGAACATGCCAGCTAGAAGTCATTCGCTCTTTGAAATTCGCGCTCTACTATTGGATTGCTCAAACTCAGTACAAGACTGGCACATGCAGACTTAATATTCCTACATAAATTGTTGAACAACGAAATTAATTTCCTAACTCTTCTCTGTCAAGTCAATCTGCATGTTCCCCCAAGAAGGACACGTAACAACCAAACTTTCATAGGTTTAATTATGCAAAACATTCTCCTTTGTCCAGAAATCTATCGAATGCCAATGGGACCAATATTGATTTCTTTCACATCTCTCAGAGCACTCTTAGATATACTCTACGACTCTACGTGGTATAGATTCATAAGACTTTTTTTTTTCACAATTTTATTTTCATTTTCTCTATGTAGATTGCTTTATTAGATATGTAGATACTAGAATAGTTAACTTTCTAAGGTTAATATATTGTATAAAAATTGGGGGTTACCCGTTGAATAAATAAATAAATAAATAAATGAATTTTTTTCAGAAGATCGGGCGGAAGATACTAGGTGAGTAGTTTTTTTTTTCAGTTCACTTGGTACTAACATTACATTTCTAACTTTTCACAAAATTACTTATTTTCAATCAAGTTTCTACAATTTCTGGGATATCTAAATTCTATTATTGACACTGTCAATCTATGATCTAGTACGAGGGTGATCTGAATTTCAGCCATTTTGGACGGGCAGTTGTTATGTAACAGACGTTTGAGTGAGTTGATGTAAGTGTTTTTATGAAAATATACAAAATCGAGTATCGAGCTGTCATTAAATATTTGTTTTTGAAAGGAAATACATCACACAAATCAGAGATGAGTTGCATTCTGTGTATGAGGACGCTGCACCATCATTCATCACAGTGAAATTTTGGGCAGCTGAATTTAAACGTGGCCATAAGAGCTTGGGAGACTGTGAACGTTCGGGATGTTTGAAAACTGAAACTACCGACTAAAACATCACCAGAGTGAGAGAGACAGCAGAGGTTATCAACATATCAAAAGAAACTTGTTTGTCACATATCAAATCAACATTTATGCATGAGAAAACTGTCCGCGCGTTGGGTGCCGCGTTTGCTCAAGTTAAACCAAAAACTCGTTACAATGAACATTTCCAACGCTCTTTTGGCGCAGTTTAGGCGCAATAAATCCTATTTGGCGCCGATTAATTACTGAAGATGAAACTTGGATACACCATTATTCGCCCGAGACTAAAATACAGTCCAAACAGTGGTCTGCAAACGGGGAACCGGCGACAACGCACCCAGGGCCGTCGCCATGGGGGGGAACCTCCCCCCCTGCTTTTTCGACTTGGGAAAAAGTTGGGAAATTTTGGGCCGTGAAGATAGAAAAAAATAATAGTAAAAAACATGAATGAAAATTAAAAAACTAAAATGAGAGAAAAGAACGGGAGAGGTAATAAGAAAAGGGAAAGAACCAGGAGAAGGTTGGAATTTCCCAACATGCATAACTTGGAGATCCTATACTTTGAAATTCTAAGTTGTTTGAAAACTACAAAAAAGTTTAATTTCTCCCAAGTAAGAGAACAGTCCTGAACAGTCCAAAAATGTTGAAGCGACAATTTTACAAAATTCCCAACTTTTCGCTGTTTTTTTTCAACTTGGAAAAGTTGGGAAATATCGGGCCGTGAAGATAGAAAAAATAATAGTAGAAAACAATAAACATTTGTATTGAATATTCCTATACAGGGTGGATATGGTGGAAGACCAATGATCTTGGTCTAAAGTAGAGTAATTCCCATTATTTTTTTTATAATTACCAAAATTTATTTTTGTTTGTGCATATCCTAACGGGCATAAGTATTCAGCCAATCTTTGGATAGCTAAGTAAGAAAATTAATATATTATGATAGTAACTAATCCCTCAGCTTTCATTTTTTCGAAAGTTGGGAAATTTTGCTGGTGGGGTTGGGAAAATTTGGATTCCCCCCCGGTTTTTCTTTTCACTACGGCCCTGAACGCACCGTCTCACATCTCAGCGGTTGCTATACCGAAAATCCACCAATTACGGTTTGAACTGCTTGACCATCCGCCTTACTCACCAGATCTAGCCCCAAGTGACTTATTTTTGTTCCTTCACCTAAAAATGTGCTCGGAGGACAGATTTCCGATAATCGAAGAGACAATCACCTTCATGAACAATTATTTTGCAGAGATCACCCTCGTATTATGATGAAAAAGTATAATTTGCAGAATGAAGCAATAAATATGACAATATATAAATATTCAATATATTATATTGCAAAACGTTTCAAAAAAATTTCCATCTTGATATAATTTATACCAACAAGATAAAGAATGAGCTGTTTCAAGATTGTTTTCTTTTCAATAATTTGACGGAAAAATTAGAAAACCTTCAACACGCAATTTGAAGTTTCCTATTTTAATGGTGGTCATCAAATTAATCAGCTTTTCATATAATATGTGTATTTATATTTTATTTGATAATAATGAAACAAAATAATAATAGTAATATTGTGGGGAATATTGAATCTGTTGTGAGGAATGAGATTTGCCGATTTTGAATTATGTAGTTCTCCCCGGTCATCAACATAAGACGATATTCACCTTGAAGTTTTCAGCTTTGAGTGAGGCGAATATCGTCCAAAAAAAGGAGGAAAAATATCGAGATTTTTCTCTTCGAACTACGCAGACTCTATTCAGACCACTCTGTCAAGATGGTTGTTCTGATTATTGGAGTCCTTGGTGGAATGATGCTCTCCCCACTCTTTATCATCAATATCATTCTAATTGTATGCGCTATATCAAAAACCTTACCCATACAGAAGGCTATTATTCTTTGCTCCTTTCTTTCACTCAGGACGTATGTTTCTTGAATCCAATGATCTCTTACCTCACCCTCTGAATTCATTGGAAAAAGGACACAAGCCTTTTAAGAAAAATCATCATACATATAGATTAGGATTGAATAATTACAAAAATACACATGTTTCTAGTTTGACAATACCATCTTCTCATGATGCTCTTCAAAAGACTGTCTTTTTGTTCTGATGTTTTCATTAGATTCATTTTATGCCAGTGGTTCCAAATCCCCCCATCAATTTTTTCTTATCGTTTTGCTTGTTCAAATACAAAGTTTTTTACAGTTCAGATGATAGTGGCGAAAGCTCGGAATCGGAAGCAGATATGAATCCTGAAACAACAGCCTCCATCAATCAAAATGCCAAAGAATTAACCCCCACAATGAATACCGTTATCAGACCACCCAGATTGAAAGTACCTTCATCAATAACTTCTACTAGTTCTTCTTGTCAATCTACGCAAACATCAACTGGAAAAAATCCTGTCATCGAGGATAATTTGTTACCCACCACTTCTGGGACCAATTCTTACATCCATCAAATCAGGGACTTCTACTTTTCAAAAATGGGTAGACCAAATCTCCCAACATATTCCCAAAGCATTGACCCTCGATTCAAATTGCCTTCCGGTTGTAAGAACTTACAACCTAAAATTCCAGTTATCAACGAACCCAAATTAAGATTGCCTGGACTCGGTTCAGAACCCAAGAATCTTCAGGTGCCTATATCAAACTCAACAAGCTTGAATGCTAGAAATCCTATGCTAGATGAATTCAGGATGATTCCTTCCACCAGTTCCCAACCCAGTGTTCCTATAGATATGTTTGAGTCGGTCCCGTCAACCAGTTCTGTTCCTAGAAATACTATAATTACATTTGGGCCAGCCCCTTCAACCAGTTCTGATTCCAGAGAGTTGGAGTCCGTTCCTTCAACCAGTTCTGACTCCAGAGATCATAATAGTGGGTTAAAGTCTGTCACTTCAACCAGTTCTGATTCGAGAGGTCATAAAAGTGCGTTGGAGTCTGTCCCTTCAACGAGTACTGATCCCAGAGTTACTATTAATACATTCAGGCCAGACCCTTCAACCAGTTGGAGAGATCTCGGATCACACATCTTGCCCATTATCGATCCACCACAAGCTGGTGGACTCCATACGAATCCTTTGAATCGCCCTTTGATAAAACCGGCTACTCTCACTCATGAACCTAAATCATCTAGAATCGAACCATTAATGGAAGTAGAATCGACACGAAAACGAAGCGCAGGAAAAAATGAATTGGGGTAAGTTATATTTATAGCAATCTTTTTTACACGCTTTATATTAGCTTCACCTGTATGTATGTATGTTTGTTTGTAACTCTCAAGCTCGGGATCATTTATACTGACTTTTCCAAAGCATTTGACACAGTGAACCATTCAATTTTATGTGAGAAATTGAAAGCAATTGGATTTTGTGGAAAACTATTGGAATGGCTGATAAGCTATATTAGTAACAGATCTCAATATGTAACAGTCAAGGAATACATATCTCACGAAATTAATGGTTTATCAGGTGTACCAAAAGGAAGCCATCTAGGGCCGTTTCTTTTCAATATTTTTATTAATAATATCAGAGTTAACTTAAAATATACTGACATCTTACTTTTTGCAGATGATTTAAAAATGTTTAAGACAATTCAAACACCAGATGATTGCTTAGTATTACAGACAGATTTAGTGAATGGTATTCACAAAATGATATGAATCTCAACGTGAATAAATGTAAATTATGACGTACTATCGAGTACTTACACCTGTAAACTATGATTACTACATATCGGGAGAACTTTTAACACGTGTCGAATTTGTAACTGATTTAGGAGTAGTGATGGATAAAAAACTGGACTTATACCTACATTATAATTATATTATGAACAAAGCAACAAAAATGCTAGGCTTCATTTGTCATACTTCCAAGGACTTCTCTAATATTGAATGTATAAAAATGCTGTATTTCACTCTGGTAAGATCAGTTTTAGATTATTGCAGTTCCATATGGTCACCCACCTATGAAAGTCCTGCACTTAACATTGAACGGGTACAAAACAAATTTCTTAAATTTTTGGCGTTCAAGTTAAAAATGCCCTTGAAGGACCATTCATTAGATGATATTTGTAGGGTTGCAGATATAATGAAGCTAAGTAGTCGTAGAGTGGAAAGTGACTTAAAACTCTTATTCCAATTATTAAATTCTCTTATTAACTGCCCTGCATTGCTAGCACAAATTGGCTTACATGTTCCTTCTAGAAGTACAAGGAATACAGAAACATTTGCAATAGTAGATTTTCATCGTTGTACCTACGGTAAACATTCTCCCCTGTCTAGAGTTGTTGTTGGTGGTAATAAAGTCGATCTGGACTTCTTTTCATTGAACGAAAAAAAGTTTAAGTTTGCTATGCTCGCTCAGAAATAAATTATAAATGGTAGTAAATATAAACATAAACATCCTCAATTATTGAATTTTCCTTATCTTAATCATTCATTTATTTAATTAATATTTCAATTCAGTAAATTTATTTTCTCACTGTTATTTTTTTTTTATTAATAAATTAGTTTTACTTTTAGCAAGTAAGTTAGATGTAATTATTTGTTGTATTCATATAATTTATTGTGAAATCTCTTAAACTTAATTGGGTGTTACCCGTTAATGAATAAATAAATAAATAAATAAATCTGTATTGACAGAATTATCGGCATTATTGCTTGATCTATTCGCTGGCAGACGGCGCTGTATAATCTCCTTGATAGGTTGTTATCTTAACAAAAAATTATTAAAAATCATATATGCAGCAAATTTTGAGTCTTCCGCAAAATTTGGTACTTTATGCTGGGGATCTTGTAGTGGCATCTCGAATATATTTGGAATTCAAAAAAGGGTGATGAGAACTATGTTCAAAATGAAGTACAGTGAATCTTGTTGGGGCAAATTCTGAGATGATAATTATTCAATGACGGTACATGTACATTTATGAATGTGTAATGTACTTATTCAAACATAAAATTAAGTTCTTAGAAGCAGGATCAAATCATACTTACCCTTTGTGGAATGCAGATATGTGTCTCCCTATTCATAGACTAACATTAACAGAAAAGCAAAAAAGTTTGTCAATAAATTACCACAAAATATCAAATCCTGTGAGAGCCTTAAAAAATTTCAAAAATATGTGAAAGATTTCCTTATAGATTTGGAATCATATTCAATTCAGGAATATCTGGATTACTGTTAACTTCGTTTTATATCAAGATGTTTCTATTCCTACTGCATAGTGATGGTTTTTTTTTTTAATGTTCGTACAATCTGTCTGACATTGTTGCATTTTATGTTTTTAGTTGCAGAACAATGTAAAGGATACCCCGTAAATCATTATTATTATTATTACTCTGCAGCTATAAATAATACCTAATGTAAAGAGAAATATCCGAGAATTTAACTTTAAAAATTCATTGATTCCAAGAAGCTAAGGAACTCGTTATAATAAGGAATTTAAAAAATCTGACTGGAATTGTTTAGTCTACTTTGAATTGTGTTTGACACAATTCAAAGTAGCTCAAACGACACTCAAAAAAATAATCGGTAAAGGAATCTTTAAGGGAAGTTTTTGTTTATTTAAATTTTTATAGGGTCTTTCATTATACGCTTCCTAACTTTAAATTTAAATAAAACAAAGTATGAGAAAGACCTATTGATGCTATTATGTGTAGAATATTACATCGTTCAAATGTCCACCACGGCTTGTGTGGGTGGAGCTCATCTGAAACATCCAATTTTCCATGACTGGCGCATAAATCAGGCTGAGTTTGACCGACGGCATAGGTTATGTTGGTTTTGAGGACCGCTGCGATTTGTGGCTTATTCCCATACACCTGCGACTTACGAAAACCCTACAAGAAAAAGTCTAACAGGATCAGGTCGTAAGATCTTGGTGGCCAGTTCACATCACCTCCACGTAAGATGACCATGCTCTCAAATCACTCGTGCAGAATATCCAATGTGGCATGAGCTGTGTTACACGTAGCGCCGTCCTGATGAAATCACAATTCGTTGGTGTCCAGCCCAAAAGAAGTTGGTAATCATCAACCTATAGGGCTCGCCGTTGACAATGATGGCCTGGCCTGCCTGCGTCAGTTGAATTTTGTACATATGCAGGCCCAAGTCACGACGCGAAATCGGTTGGTTCGGATTCTCCTGCTCACTCTCACAGACAGCGACGATTGTTTTCGGCACACTATTATTATTATTTCTAATTCCGTTACTCTTTGCTGACAAGGTAATTTTCAATTTTCAGGGTTTTGCCTAATTATGTCATGGATGTTAATCCCGAATCTCATCCACTGGATTATTCGAAATGGCCTCTTAAGGAAGTTGATCCTGATGGATCTAGCACAGTCAAGAAAAGGAAAGTGGTCGATGAAAAATTGGTGTTGAGGCTTATCGAAATGTTTCCCCAAGCTTGTCCAAATTTCATTAGGAGTGTGAGTGAAAACAGGAAATGGTCAGAATTTGATGATGTTGTAACCGTGATATTGTCCAGTGAGTTTATTTTCAGTTCGAATAGGTTTTCAATAGAGCAAGAAGAATTATAAAGTTGATAAAACATTTCGTAAGGGTACCTTAGCAGCCTGTTTTGATGTTAATAATAATAATATTTTTCTTCATTGCCCAAAGAACATTAGGTCTTATTGATAAAGATGTCTGTTGAACCAAATATTCATTGTGCATGTAGGTCGAATTATGATAAAACTAAAGAATATTACTGGAGTTTTTTCCCAACACCAAACCGTTATTTTTAACACCTCGACACGTGTTTCGATCACAAAGTGATCATCTTCAAAAGGAAGATCAAACTAATCATACTTATAAAGCTATACCATAGATACCTGTTCTATAATAATAATATGCTTTACTGTCATAAGACATAATCTTGTAGACAAAGCTTGTGTAGTACATACTTAAAAAAATGCAATACATACCAACTGAAATTAAAATAAATTTATAAGTGGGAAAGTTATTTCTTGGTTCAAAGATAATTTAACTGAACGAATCCAAATTACCAAGTTCAATGATACTGTTTTAGCCCTCATACATTCTAAATTTGGCGTTTTAGATCGAAGTCTGTTCATAGAATGTTTAATACTAACCAATGAAAAGGGCATAACAAATGAAATTAAAACCTTTTTCTCAGATATTGGTTTAATTTCATCAAAAAAATTCAACAACACACGGAACACATTTTCATCTTCTTGTAAATATTTGTATATACTCATTCAAAATAAACAGTAATAAATACTCATTAATACAGTGTAACAAATTAAAAAATTAACTGTCTTAAAACAAATTTATTTCCAACAATATTTCACTAATCACAAACTAATTTATTTACAATACTTAGCAACTGACACTTAATTCATTTCCACTATTTGAACTTCTTGTTTAGCCGCTCGATTCACTTTCTGAACTGCCCTCTTGGGTCGGAAAGCCGTGCTTATATCGGTAACGGTCCTTTCTAGAAATCTGTAGTCGGTTCGGTTCTAGAATTTTACCGGCGATTCCCGGCTGCATTCTTTCGCGGTGATGTCATGTGTTTGTTCGCTGAGTCGGCCGGCATATTGGTCAGGGGCGGCTTCAGATTCGTTACAACAGTTTATTGTATGATTTCAACTATAAAGGGTTTTACAAAAACCGCGACATGTTTCGCTGTACAATAGCTTAATATGAATATTTCAATTATTTTTCAAGCTGAAAATTATCCTCTGCGGCAACAAAGAGCTCCTAGTCCTCCAGTGGAAGTAGATTTAGAAGAACAACTGGAAATAGTCAAAGCATTACTACCTGATGCAGACCCGACTTATTTAAGATGCATGTGTGAAACGATTGGAAACGATACTGAACGGTTGAATGAATTCATTTGTACAGCAAGGGAAGCTAAAGATTACCCTACAATGAAGGAATATTTACGGTGAGTAATAATAATAATAATAATATTCATTCACGTAGGAAAGAAGAATACAGAACAATGTGGTAAGAAGATAAAGGTGAATAAATGGGTACTCTATAAGTGTTTTCCACACTTGTTTCAATAAAATACAATGCAATAAAACTTATAAATAATAGACTTGTCTAAATCTAAAAATAAATGTTTACTAATCATTCGCGCGGACACATATAAATGTATAACTATAAATTAATACAATGGTTGATGCATGTGAGTGGTATAAGATTGTTCATATGACATTTAAATGCCACAAATGTTATAAGCGATGTGTTAGAAATTATAATAAATGAATAAGGTAAAATGGACAATCCTGATGTACTACATATACAGCGTGACTCACGGCCGATGATAGGTTAGACGTTTCTGGAAAACGCAAAGCATGATTTTTCTGAAAATTTCACCTCTCATATTTCCTTACCTGTTTTATCGATCTAAAATATTTTCAGCATTGCGGCGTTGCCACTTCTATCAAAAAGTCCTAGCAATTATATTTTTTTTAATGGAATACCCCGTATATTAATACATTTTTGGAATCGCTCTGGTATTTTAATACTTTTTTGTTAATAATGTCCTATACCTATCTCTATCTGTTTTCGATAAAAAAATAAATTGTGCTAAATATAGTCCAAAACATAGCCTTAATTGAAATTAAGTACATCAGTACTCTCAATTTATGAAAAGTTGATATTTTGATGATAGTTTGGACAAAACATAGCCTTAAAAAGATAATTTTCCTTTTTTTAATAGAATATCTAGGTACGTATAAAGTATTTCAACTTTATATAGGCGCTGTTGCCAGTATGTGAATTAGAAACAAATCCCTTTAAAAATTAAAACTCAACATGTGAAACATCAACTTGAATACTTTTCGAAGTGAATTTGAAAAACTCATGAATAAAACTTAACTTTATTCTGTTCAAACTTGCATTTGCTGTAATAACCCAAATTGAGGAACATTCCCCATCGTGTGACGGTGAGACATAAATTTTCTTCTTGTGGTACATTAAAATTACATTGAAATAAAAGAGTTGACGAATGTCAGAAACACCGGCTTCACAAAGCAAATTGTCTGTAGGAAAGCGTGAACTTTTCGAATGTATTAATGATGAAACAGCTGTTGTTATATTTCAGAAGTTCGTCCGAAGTTTCTGTTACTTACTTCTTTTCTCAGGAAACAGAAATTGTCAGCCCAGTCAAAGCAGTACACTACAGATTTCAGCGTTGAAAATTTCGTTCAGCTCTTCCCGGAACCCGAAAAAACTTTTACAGACCCCAAGCGAACCGTGCAAGTAGATCACTATACTAGTCTGTACATAATCAATTTCTTCCAGAATAAGTACGATAAACTCCCTTTGAAAGTGATAAAAAATATTATCAGCGAGAATGAAATGAGGATAATTGATATCGACAGACATATGGCTAAAGCCGCACTAGTACATGTGATGCGTTCCAAGCGAAAACGCTGTCATTTGGATGCTCCCCAGAACATCATGGTATTACAAGAGGTGAGTTTATAACACGCTTATATTAGCTTCACTTGTATGTTTATTTGTTTGTAACCGTCTCTTTTGGACTCGATTTTGACTAACTTTAAACGAACATATGTATTTTGAACTTTGTATACATCTACCGGACTGAGTCATGGGCGGTGGGAGAAATCGTATCTGCGTGAAGTTTGGGTCGGTGTGCGACAAAGAAAGTATTAGGAAAAAAGGAATAGAAACTTCTGTTTGCAATATTACATAGTACGGCTTGAATAATCTGACAGACTGATAACAGATTTCCACACATCTACTGCAGATCTTGAGGGAGGGGCTTCTCACCGGTCATGACTTAGTCCGGTAGCTGTACTTATCAAGAATCTGTAACAATACAATAATTGCATAAGTTTATCTCATTATCCTGATCAGGATAGCCAGGATTAAATAATTTCCTCACACATCCTCTGTGTGAGAGCAAGTGAGACAACCACACTGTCTGTGCTTGCATATACAGTGCTTTTCTTTAATGTCCCCCCTTTTAGTTTTTGAACGGGTCAACTCAAAAAATTGAAATTTGAGATAATGAAATTAATGCATAAATACTTTATTTTGAAGTGAAATTGACAGATTAAACTTTCAAGATGGCGACTGGGCGCCATCTGGGAAAAAAAATTAAATGGAAAGGGGGGTCTTGTGACACATCTTTCTGAAGCTCCTGACAAATGCTTCACAACCCTACAATATAATGTCAATATCTTCAACTACTACAAAATGGCGGAACTTTTAATAATTGCCTGAATCCATTGACATTTAACATAAGCTTGAGATCAGTTCAGAAAATGCTCCAAATGGTTGCCTTGAACTTCTTGACATATGAAAAATCTATCCGATATTTCACGCTGAACATTTTCGAACACAGTAACGTCAATATCTGTACAAATATTTATTATTCTCTGCCGTATATCCTATATTGAAGCAGGTTCAGTTTCGTACACCTTTTGCTTCAAATAGTCCCATAAAAAAAAGTCCAAAGGTGTGAAATCTGGCGAGCAGGCTGACCATTCAGTAGGACCTTCGACGGCCAATTTAACGACCGGGAAAAGTAGTATCCAAATAGTTTCTTACTTGTCTGGAATAATGTGGTGGTGCTCCATCTTGTTGGAATACAATATCCATATCGAATTCGTCAGGATTCGCTTCGACGATTTCAGTGATGAGAGGGTCAACAGAAGTTTCCAGCATATTCAAATACAGTTCCCCTGTTGAATTTTGATCAATAATTAGAGGTCCGACAATATGGTTTCCCAATATTCCTGCCCAAACGTTAATTTTTTCTGGATATTGGGTATGTGTTTCCCGGAAAACGTGAGGGTTGGTGTCACTCAAATAACGGCAAATGTCACTCAAATAACGGCAATTTTGTCTGAACACTGCCGTTTAAAAAAATGTACATTCGTCACTAAATCAACTATTGTGGAGATAGGTAGGATGCCATGCAATTCTGTTCTTCGATCAGGGTCATCTTCAGTTAATTGGTGTACCATTTTCATTTTATGTGGATGATACCTATTCCTCTTCAAAAGTCTCCACACAGTAGAAGAGACACCTCACAAACATTCGCGACGGAATACGTAGACTTTTCTGGATTTACTACCATCTCATCAATTATTTGTACTTGCTGTTCTTCCGGAATGGACGGATGACCTGGGGGCTTTTTGTTATGTACACTACTGGTAGTTGTGAATTTGGATACAAGTTCCCTCAAATATTTTCTACAGATAGGACGATTCGGAAAATGTTCATTGAAAATCCTTTCGGTCTCGTAAAAGTTACGGGTCGCACCGTAAATAAAAATCGTTTCAATTTTTTCTTCCAATGGACGAGAATCGATCATTTTAGAGAATATTGACGTGGTACCTTTCTACTAGTAAAACCGAAAACTAAATGAGAATATTCTAACTGAACAATGATGTTCATTGTCATACTGACATTTTTCGTCGTTTTTATAAACAAAAAACTCAACAAACCTTATCGGGTTGTTGGAATTGCTATATGGCAGATAAAAAATTGATATTTCTAGAAATATCGATATTAATGTGTTTGTCTTCAGGAAATTATTGAATATTCCGCCATTTTGTAGTAGGTGATGGCGTCCAATCGCCATCTTGAAATTTACATCTGTCAATTTCACTTCAAAATTCATGCATTAATTTCATTATCCCAAATTTAAATTTTTTGAGCTGACCCGTTCAAAAAATAAAAGGGGGGGACATTAAAGAAATGCACCGTATATTTTATATTAAAACAAATGAGCTTGAAATAGCAAGCCAAACTAAAAAATAATTCGAAACTAATTTGAGATTGTGTTCAACATCGATAATAAGTCCTATGGCTTGATTCAATTAATGACTTTTGATAAGTCTGAAATCAGGATAAATCTATTTACAAAAAAATTAATTTTGTTGTAAAAAAGCGTGGGGTGCCATTCCGTCAAACAGTTCTAACCAAGTATATTTATAACAATGGATATTTAGCACCACAGGTTTTTTTACAACAACATTAATTTTTCATTTTGATTTCAGACTTATTGAAAGTCATTAGTTACATCAAGCCATAGGACTTATTATCGATGTTGAACACAATCTTGAATTAGTTTTAAATTATATTTTATTTTTTAGTTTGTGTTGCTATTAAAGCATGTCTTTTTTGGTTTTTTAAGCTATTATTTATTTTACTAACAATCGCTGAAGCTTCTAATAGAATTCTGAGAGAAACTACAAGTGTGAATGAAATTTCTGTCGAAATTGTAAAGGTAGTCAAATCTCATTAGTCCCTATTTTGTTTGCTCTATTCAATAATAATAATGAATGGCCTTTATTTTACTTGGCGGAGTTCACCACTCAACCAAGCATACATACTTAGATACATACAAATCAAGTTAATTGTAAAATGATTTTCAGGAAACTTGATAAATGAACCGAAACGGGAAATATTCCGAGGAACTTTTTTTTTGTCACTCGATTTCAAGATCATTATTCATATTTGAAAGATAATGAAGAAAGCTGTTTCATATTTTCTTTGATATTATTGAAGATAGTGAAGGCCTAATAAAAGAAGGATTGCTCAAACTCTTTGGTTTTGTGCTGCAGGATAGAATATTTAATCCAGTTTTTGAGACTTCTATCATGTATATTACGTCTGTATGTCATCTTATTTAGAAGATATTGTTTTATTTGTTGTATGAAGGGAGATACATGATATCTAAATTCTAAACCAAAAATCAATCTTGTACATGCACATGTGCTTCCTGTATTTTTGATGACGTGATTTGATAGACAAGGGCAATAGACGATATCCCAGTAGTTGAATATGGATAAAATTAAAGTATCTCATAAAATGACTTTCATGTTTCGACTAAGAAAATGTCTATTCGAATTTTCAAATAATAAGGTGAATTTTCACTTTTCTCAAAAAATATTTATTTATTTATCAATTTCTATTTTGTCTGATATGTATTTCTTGGTGTGACCTTGATCTCTCTCAGCAATTCAGTATTTATCTCATCAGTCGTCGTAAAACGCCGTCTTCAGTCTTGTGAACAGAGAAAAGTTCCAAGGGCCCAAATCTGGTGAATACGTTGGCCTAGAAGAAATATCTACATATTCAGTCAGATGAAATTTAAATAAAATTTTAAATTTCAAACCCAATAAATCCTATGTATGCACAAAAATTATTCAAGGTTAAAGTTCCACATTTTAAGCATTCACGGCACTTTTATTTAATTACAAACATTATGAATTGCTTACAAGTTTAGTAGGTGTCTACCTAATTACAAATTTTCAATTACAAATTGAAATTATCGCGACAAGTTTTTATTATAATTTCAATTCTGTAAAGTCATTGTTATGTAGGTGGTGGTGGAATTAAAGCCGTTGATATTGGATACAGGTTTATTGACATCGATAATATCCAAAGATATTCACACACACACATATATATATATATATATATATATACAAGGAGTACGACCATATTACATTTTGCACATCTCATAGATACAAACACAGCCGCCGATTGATACTGACTCCCCCAGCGTTTCCTAACCTGGAGACTGTTCTCCTGGCATGCGCCCTTAGCCCTAGATCAGTGGCGTAGCAGCCACATACATTACAATTCCTTTCCCCTTAACTAGAAACTTGTGTTTTACCTTTACTGCGTAATCTTTCTGACCTACGTACCGGAGCTTCAGTAAGTAACGTGTTACTCTGACCTATCTTAACATTATGTGAAAAGAAGTTCTCAAATTCACTATCTAAAATGTTCCTACTTGTTACAATACCTAAACCATTGCAGTCATTTTTAGGACTGTCACCATTTTCTGGACTCTGCTGACCTCCGGAAGCTCCATTCTGTGATGGTTCCTCGATTTCAACAATTTCTTGTGGCAACCTTCCGATTCGGGTCTGGTTACCACCCTTGTCCAGTGTATTAGTAACCTTACGGTTTTGGCCCTGTAAATCATGATTATCGACCCTTTCAATTTGTTCAAACAAGTTACCTGCCTGTTCTCCGTCGTCTTCCCCTGTCACATGCCTCTCTCCCCTCTGAGCTTTTCGGATTTGGTTTATATGACTCCTCCATAGCATTCCCTCAAGTGTTTTGCACAGGTACAGTCTTCTGCCTATCTTCGTTTCTATTCGAGCTGCTTTCCAGATTCTCGAGCTTGTGCTTCGATAATCCCTCACCCAAACTTCTTCTCCAGGGGTTAAATCTCTTCTGTGTCCTCCCCTTGACATAATCTGTCTTTCCTGCGCCTTCCTCAAGGTTTCCTGTACCTCCTCCTGCACAGATGGTGTGATGTTTGCGACCTGGCTTATCCTCGTTCTAACCTTACGTCCAAACATCATTTCAGCTGGTGACTTCCGGGTAGTACAATGTTCTGCATTGCGATAAGTTATCAAAAATCGAGAAATCAGTACCTCTGTAGGACTATCCCTATTTCTCGGGTCGTTCAGCAGACATTTTAATTTAGCTTTGAACGTTTTTACTGTATTTTCTGCCGCTCCATTACTTTCTGGGTGGAATGGTGGTGACGTTATATGTCTCACTCCACTTGAAACGATCTTCCGTTGTCTGAGACGACAGTTTTCGGTATTCCGAATCTTGCGAAGACCTCCCTCAATATCCGTTCCACTTCTATACTCGTTGTAGTTGTCACTTGAAATATTTCTGACCATTTGCTATAAGCATCTGTTATAACAAGAAAATACATTTGCCTCATTGGTCCCAAAAAGTCCATGTGTATTCTTTCCCAGGGTCCCGTTGTAATCGGCCATGGCGACAACTCTGCTCTTGGTGCATTACTTGCATGTACTTGACACGCTTGGCAGGTTCTCACCTTTTCTTCAATGTCCAAATCCAAATTTGGCCACCATAGGTACGATCTTGCTAGACTCTTAGTCTTCACCATGCCCAGATGTCCTTCGTGAAGCTCTTCTAACATTCGTCTTCGTAACCTTTTTGGAATGATGACCCGATGTCCCCACAACAAACATCTATTATCTTCCTCGAGTTCTTTTTTCCTTCTTTCATACGGTTGGAGCCCTTCTACCTTCCGAGGCCAACCGTCCTTCACATATTTCAAAATGGTCTGGAGTTCTTCATCCTTTTCCGTATACTCCGCCACTGTATCATTGTCTAATGGCCATCCACATACATTACAGTCATAAATGAATGTGGTTATTGTGATTTAAAATTTTATTTTGATCTTTTTAGGGCACTTAAATAAAAGCTGGTTTTAGAAGTTTTTTTTTTCATTATTTTATTTACAAAAAATTTTATGCAAATTCTTTGTTCCATTTTTTTCGATAGCAGAAAATCGCCTAACACGCAAAACACTTCTAACTTTTATGCCCTCACCAACAAACTAAACATGATAAACATGACGTGTATTTCAGAATATTTGACAAATAAACCTATGAAACTATTTGTTACAGCTTGCTTATTTAACCCACAAAAAGGAAATAGAAGCATTCCTTAAAGAAAAAGAACAAAAAGAAAATACCGAGCGTCAAAACGCCAAAGAAAACGGATTAATGAACACGTGTCAGTGTTGTTTTGATGAGGAAGTGATGCCCAAAGATACGTTCAACTGTCCCAAGGGATGCATGTTTTGCCGGGACTGCATCCAAAAGAGTTGTGAAGTGACCCTGGGTGAAGGAAAGACGGTTTATAAATGTTTGTGTGATTGTCCAGAAGAATTTACCCTTCAGACATTACAGGTATTTTTTTTCATAATAATATATTGGCAATGTTTATTGCATCTTTTTAGATAAAAAAGAATTGAAAAATGTTTTTTCATATGAACTATGAAGTATCATCAGCAAATTCATCAGCATAAAGTCAAAGTACATAGTAAAATAATTTCTTAGACTTAACTTTTGAACACATTGGAAATTTCAACCTAGGAATTTTCAAAATGTTGTTTTTATTATAGCATATTTATTATCGTCAAATTAATAATATATATTTGAAACAAATCCGGCTGAAATTTTTACAAAATACAATTTTTCATAAAGTATTTCTAATGTTTCATGATCTTTTAGGTGAAATAGAACAAAGTAAAAATTTGAGTGATTCAGAAGAAAGTTTCACTGTTGAGTGACGATCAAATTTGATGTTTAATTAAGTTTGATGGATTTATATGTTCATTTGATGATATTTATGCGATTTAAGTATTACTTCATAATATTCTTTAAACGACATTTTTTTTTGTGGAGGACTCAATTTTGATTCTATTTTTTTGGATTTATAACCTTCCACGACCTGAAAAAATAGAAGATGAATCAATAGTGAATCTGCTGAAGTGTACTAAAGGATAAACTGTTAGTTCACTCCGAAAAGTTACTACATAATATAAACTATTGGAAAGTCCAATTAGTCAGTAACTTGTATTCATAAATATTGCCTAAAAGTGAAAAAAATCAATTGAAAAAATTGAATATTGATACTTAGCTTTCTTAAGTGGTTATCGTTTCGGAAAACAATCCTTTTCCATTTTCAAAACCTGTATTCACTATGAAAATCTCGCCTCAAACTATGATATTTCTAATTTCTTTTGACACAAGACCTATAAATAGTCATCTCTCGGAGGAATCAGTCCAGTCATCACCCCTAAGACGATTGTAGATACTAATAATCGAAACGTCGTGAACTAAGGTGACTTGGAATCTCTCCACTTTTTATTTTTATTTTCTTTTTTTTTATTTATTCAATTGTTCTATTTTTACTTGTATTTAATTTCACTATTATTTCACTTCAGGTTTATTTTGGTTAATATAATTCTTATTTTCAGCTATTCATTTTTAATTCTTCTTTTTTAGTTGTTTCAGGAATTCCAAATCATTTTATATAGTAGACAATGGAAGTCCGAACTAGTGAAACTTTTTTCCCTTGTATAATAAATAACTTTTTTTTTCTTTGTCGGTAAGATATATTTTCTTAGACAAAATTATATTGTTTCAGAATGTATTACCTCCGAAAATGTTTTCTAAATTGGCACAGAAAAAGACTCTGGCAGAAATTCAAGCAGCAGGCATTGAAGAACTTGAGATGTGTCCGTTTTGTGATTTCGCGAGCATTCCAGTCGAAAACGATAAAATATTCAGGTGCTTCAATCCGGATTGCATGAAAGAGTCTTGTCGCCTTTGTAAAGAAGAAAATCATATACCGTACAAATGTGACGAGTTGGAAAAAGATGAGGAACTGAAAGCTAGACTGTACCTGGAAAACAAAATGTCTGAAGCCTTAATCAGGTAAGGGGTTGATCTTGAAATCATTGACGTTGACATTCATTTGAAATTGTTATTTTCAGAAAGTGTTGGAAATGTGGAGTGGGCTTCTTCAAAGAAGAAGGGTGTAACAAAATGACCTGCAGCTGTGGAGCAAAAATGTGTTACCTTTGCAAAAAACCGGTCACAGATTACAGCCACTTTAACGGTATTGGCGGTGATAAATTCCACTTGTAAGTGTTAGAACTCTAGGTGGCGATATCCACTAATTTATTATTTTTCCAGATGCCCATTGTACAGTGATACGAATGAGGTGAACAGGCAAAACGTAGTTGGTGCGATTGAGGCTGCCAAGGCCGATATAGATCCTTCCAAACTTAAAGTGGATCCGTCGGCGAATATCCAACAACACTTTAATGAGAGGAAGAAGACTTTACCTAGAGAAGCACATTTAGAATTGGTTCAAAATGTGAGTTTTAACTTGATTACCTACAATCGCAGTTTCACACCGTCGGTTTCTTTTAGATTCAACTGAAATGAACAACGGTAAAAGAACACTTATACAAATATTATTATTATTATTATTGTAACACCTAAATGCCTCTTATGAAATATTTTGTTTTTTTAATTCTAGAAAAAAAAGTTGAAATAATATGGCATAGTCAGTATTTGCCAAGTGGTTGAAATTTAACATGAATTATCATTTCTATCATTATTACTATTTCTACATGATAAATGGGCCTTTTTCCTATACTTGATTTTTTTAATTTTTAATAATTCATTTTTATATACAGTTTAATGACTGTGTCACCAAAAATAGAACACAATAGGATTCATTCGTCCAAAAATGCACACAACACAATAGTCAAAAAGGCATTATTATTTAAAGTACCTTGTCTGCTCAAAAATTGAAGTGAATTTTCATTTTTCTCAAAAAATATTCATTTATTCGTCAATATCTCCTCAATCGTCGCAAAACTCCGTCCTTTCATGGGTCTCTTCAATCTTGGGAACAGAAAAAAGTCACAGGGGGTTAAGTCTGTTGAGTACGGTGGCTGGAGCATGGTTCCGGTGTTGTTTTTGACAAAAAAAAAGACGGGTTAGCAGATGGATTATCGTGATGCAAAAGCCATGGATTGTTTTTCCACAATGTGGCCACCATGTGGCAAAAACTCCTGAAAATTGAACATTTACCTTATTTTTTCAACAGTCCAGGTATATAAAAAGCATATAAATTTTCAAACAGAAGTAGAAGTAGAAGTTTTTGAAAATGTCAACAAAACAGGCAAAATGTAATAAAAATGCAGTAAAGCAGTAATTTATGACAATATATCCTCGTGTAGAAACTCTTCCAGGTTATAATATCCTCTACTCATTAGCAGCCAAAGATTGTATCTGGTCGATGGTATTTAATGATTTTAAGTGTCAGAATGTCTGATGAGGTTAATTATTTCTTCTTACTCTTGTATTTTTCAATATAACGTGGCTAGAGTATTTACATGCACAGGTTTTATATCGAATATTTGTATAGATTGTATCTAACAATATATCGTGGGTATCTATAAATAATTTTCCCTTCACATAATTCACATATTCTTTAATAAAGTTGTACTTCATATGACTTCATATGATTACAGTCCCCTCATAAGAATCGATCATAAATCTATACAGCAGGTCAGTCATTAAATGCTTAGGACTTGCAATTGACCAAAAACTGACTTGAGAAGTACATGTAGAAAATCTTACCTCAAAATTGAGTAGCTTGTGTTTTGTAATGAGACATTTCGGGAAACTGTTTCATTGCAGGTACTCAAACTGACCTTTTTGGACTCATACAGTCTGCAATGTCTTATGGGCTGACCTTTTGGGGAAATTCCGCCCATATGACAAAAGTATTCATTGTGAAAAAAAGGATAATAAGATGTATGGCAGGTCTACATCACAGAGAATCCTGTAGAAATACCTTTACTGCACTATTAACATTGCCTTGCGCTTTTAACATTGCCTTCACTTAATGAACTGTGATTATCCTACTTTCGACTGGCTCTTGGTCAGGGATCCTCAAGTTATGAGGGTATCATCTGTTATAGTAGAGCACTTCAGCTATTTGGAAACAAATGTAGTTTCACTGAATTCCGAAGTGCTTTACTGACTACCTTACAAAAAATTCATTTCATTCTACTGAGAAATTTCTACAACTCTAGGTATTATTGCTTTATTGTACTCGTGCAAATATATAGATTTCACAATTTTAACCAATTTAAGCTGATCGCCGTTCTTGCATCTTTTCAACATGTCTACTTAACTGCTAACGTGTATATAGATACTGTAACTATAGATAAGCGCAGTTGCTTTATGTTCTGTTCTGACTAGCCTGATAAAATTTCATATCTGTATGTACCACATGTATAACATTTTTAATGATGAATAAATTTTTATTCTGCTTTTCTGTATCATTATTCTTTGAATGAAGTCATTATTATTATAATATAATTTTCTTCAGGTCAACCACTTTCTTCATAGACACCCACACCGTCGAGGACGGGCTAATATTCAGGTGAGATATTATCTAAAGAATAATCTTATTGACGAAGCTGAGAATAATAACAATGTTTTCAATAAAAAACAATATCAAGTACATAATGCTTGATAACAAAGTATAAAAAATGAAATAAGGAAGATACATTTAAAATGAGTATACAGGGCTATTCAAATTCGTTTCTGTACATGGGGATCTCGTAAACGATAAGAGATAGAGTGTCGGTTAAATTATGTCAAAGTTGCGTATTTTAGAGACCTATTCATTGATGTGAAGAAATCGAATATAGCTCTTTTGGTTCTGGAGATATACAGGAAAAACCACAAAAATCCCAAATTATTTTTTTGCCTATATCTTCTTTATTTGCAGACATATTGAAAATCTGTCCACATTTTGCTATTGGCACTTGATGTGGGCTCTCATAGTATATCCATGAATCTTTTATACAGGGTGTCATCTGACTTGGACCACTCCCATCTTTGAATTTTTAAATACGAACCTGTATTTTTGTTGTAGTTTTTGAATCGTAGACGTTCACTTCATAATGAGAAATTAAATTGAATTTTATATTTCGGGATTTTTCGGTAATATTCGATTATAATTGTGTGAATTATTCCCTTTTAAATTACGGCCCTGGAAATTGGTTGACTGAGTGAATAAAAACACAATAACAACTTTCACGTCTTCCTATGTACCGTAGAGTTTTTCGAGAGTTTTTTTTTCATTTTTAGGTAACTATTCATATTTTTTCCATTGCTGTGAGCGTTTTCTACAATGAACTTTATGATTATTTGAAACATATTTATCAAAACTATATTATATGTGTTTTGAAAAATTATTATATGTGTTTTGATGAGCAGAAAAAAAATGGTAGCAATAATAACATCCGAAACAAACACTATAATTATTATGAAAATTGAAATGGAGTAAGTAATTTATATAAACAAAAAAATTAATTGTGCAATAAATGTTCGAATTGAGGTCCTTCCATTTCCAGGCAAATAATGGGACAATAAGATGGTCTGCAAGATCACCAGATCTTACTATTTTGGACTATTTTCTATGGGGGACATTGAAAAATAGGATTAATGCTGACAGAGAGATAGAAAATATAGAAGACTCGAGATTGAGGATTTTGAATGATTTCGCAACAATGCAGCAAATAAGTGTATTAGGGGCAATAAATAATAAGAAAAATCACAACAGATTAAAATTGAATTCACAAGACTAAATCACTGCCGTTTTTAGAAAAATTATTATGGTCCTATTTTATTTAATAAACTACCAGAAGATACAAGAAACTTAAATACAGCCTCGTTTACAAATTATATGAAGAATGTCTGCCTGGAAAACGCTTTTTATAATATCGACGAATTCTTATCATTTGACTTCAACACCAACTAATATTTTGAATTTACAATCTACGTAGACAGTGATATTTATATTGAAATTGTTCACATCCCATTTCCTTATTTGTTTATTTTTTATTTATTCATTTAATGTTTTTATGGTATTCTTATGGTATATGATATTTGACATAACTTTTTAATACTATTTTATTTTTTATGGCGAATAAAGGATATTATTGTTATTCGTTGCTGATTGCTAAGGTCCAAGAACCATTCATCCTTCTGCATGAGTTGCCAAACATTTGGAATTAGACCATACAAGCTCATTTGTTCCAGTAGGGTTATTCTGCTAAAAAGCTACAGCTGTAGAATAAAAACATTGAAGATATCAACATATTTCCATAATATATTTTTTTTTCAAGATGCCACGCCAGCGAATTATGCCGCCCGAGGAAGCAAGACATAATGCATTTCAAATTGTAAGTAGCAGCTGTACTGCTGTTGAGGATCTTTCATCTCTGGAAGAGGCCAGCATTTGCTCATCATTTATCCAATATATAGGACAGGAATTTTCAAAAATTCTTTGGACTCGACCAGGGTCAAGACTGTCTCCTTCCGAAGTTTTCTCAGGTTCATTTGTGCATCTCCAAACCATGTACCAAATGCAGTTTTTTTAACCAACTTGATATTTTGAACTGCTGATTTGTGTGGCTATTTGAGGAAATATTGCCAATTTTGGGATGGCAGCTACCAATAATCACCACTAGGAGTCTCTCTCTATAGAATCTATTCTGTTCTTGGTAACTTCTGGAGTTTCTCAACCCCTTCTGTGGGGGAATTTTGGTCTCCTCTCTGGATCTTTTTGGCACCTTGCACAGATATTTCTTTCAATGAATCTTTGTAAGAAAGACTATCTGATGTGACAGGCTCTTTTGCTGATAGCTGATAAGGTCCAGCTACCAATCATTCTTCTGCATAGGTTGCTCAACACCTGTGATTAGATCATGCAAGCCCATTTGTTCCAGAGGGGTTATTCTGCTAAAAGTATACAGCTGTAGAATAAAAACATTGAATATATCAACATATTTCCTATAATAATTTTTTTTTCAAGGTGCAAGACGTTCCTTTGCCAGAACGCCCCCGAAATCCACCGCCCCAGGATCCAAGACCAATGGCAGTTCAAATTGTAAGTAGCAGCAATTCTTTGTGAATTTATTTGTGAAACTGTTTCATCTACAACTGTGGTAGACATCAAAGATGAGATAATGGGAACAAACCTTCAGTTGTCCTTTCAGCGCATAGTATGGTAGAAGAGGACAACTAGAAAACTGCACTCTTTACCTCAACGCCTTTGATAATGTTTACCGCAATTGTAGACGAAACGTGGGATATAAAACCTGCGAATCTCGTCCAGCAGATTCACTCATTCGTAATGGACCAGATAACAACGAACAACTATTTAATAGAACCACAGTGTAAGTCATAACTCTTGGCTTTAATAGTTCTCAACATCGGTGCTAAGGTTCAAAAAAAATGAATTATACTTCAGCAAATTAATAATTTTGAATGTATAGATAGATAGCAAAATTTCATCAATCCACAGCTTTATCCCTAACAAGAGGGAATGATACAATAGCAATAATACTGACAGTAAAGCAAATTTTCATTGAAAACCCTTCTCATTATTTCCGCTGTGCAGTATAGTGATTATGAACTATCAGAGATAGATCGTCATCCCATAGTATTGTGTGGATAAATCAAGTAACACCATGGGAAAATATATATGATACAATTATACACATAAAAGCACAGTTATATTCAAGTCTGTGAAAGAACCTCTTCTACGTTATATGATGGGTTAGTAACAAGTGAATTTCTTCAGTGAGTTTTTTACTGAGGAATTCCTCAAACCAGCCAGTATCAAATTATACTGTTTAACTGGGACATGAACCTTTTCTTTCATCACGATTGTGAATTTCAGTTCCAGTGACAATATTTTTTCCATGTATCCATAATATTGAAAAGAGAAATGAAAATTTCTTATGTTTTTTACCACTTAATATCAATATGATTTCCTACCACGTAGTAACGGCTACATCCATCAATTTATCCATAATATTGAACAATAAGTTGAGTTTACTGTTCAAGTTTGAAAATGTCCATATAGGATGAAACTGCAGTAACGTTAGTTACAAATAAAAGTGGTTAAAAACATAGAAATTTTCATTTCTCTTTTCAACTTTATTTTGAAGTGAAATTGACAGATGAAACTTTCAAAATGGTGACTAGGCGCCATCTGGGAGAAAAAAATTGAATGGAAAGGGGGGTCTTGTGACACATCTTTTTGAAGATCCTGACAAATGCTTCACAACCCCAGAATATAATGTCAATATCTTCAACTACTACAAAATGGCGGAACTTTCAATAATTGCCTGAATACATTGACATTTAACTAAATAATATGAGGTAATAAGCTTGAGGTCAGTTCAGAAGATGCTCGAAATGGTTGCCTTGAACTTCTTGACATATGAACAGCCTATCCGATATTTCACGCCGAACATTTTCGAACACAGTAACATCAATATCTCTACAAATATTTATTATTCTCTGCCGTACATCCAATATTGAAGCAGGTTCAGTTTCGTACACCTTTTGCTTCAAATAGCCATTTGAAAAAGTCCAAAGGTGTCAAATCTGGCGAGCGGGCTGGCCTTTGTGTAGGACCTCGACGGCCAATCCAACAACCGGGAAAAGTAGTATCTAAATAGTTTCTTACTTGTCTGGAGTAATGTGGTGGTTCTCTATCTTGTTGGAATACAATATCCATATCGAATTCGTTAGGATTTGCTTCGACGATTTCAGTGATGAGAAGGTCAACAGTAGTTTCCAGCATATTCAAATACAGTTCCCCTGTTGAATTTTGATCAATAAATAGAGGTCCTATTTTCTGAATATTGGGTATGGTAGGTAGATCTAAAGTGAGTGCTAAAAAACGCGCTTTTAAAGAACATCGAACTAAAAAGTATTAATCTTATTTAAAAAAATATATTTTTAACTTTTTAGTTCGATGTTCTTCAAAAACCTGTTTTTTATATTTTTAAACTATATTTATTCCTGTAGAAAATCCAAGTTTATTCATTACTGCTCACACTAAATAGCATTCAGGTGATAAGTTTAGTTTATCCTCGATAGTCAGACCGTGATATTTATAACCTCGATATAGATAGATATGTTTATTCAAAAAAAATTACAATGAAAACTTCACAAATGAATGAATATGAATAAACAGGGTAATCACTGAAGCTGAATTGGGCACAGCTTGTGCAGAAATTTGGTTAGCTATTGTAAAAGTATCATAAATGAATGGAAGAATCATATTTATTTTTCTGTCAAGGCAAGCAAGTTAGAAAAGTTTAAACTACTTCTCAGATCTTCAGTTGTTTGTTGTATTAAAGTTTGAATACTTTTTCTTTCAGGTACAGCAGTTTCTTATGCCACGAGGCCCCCGTCAGGTACCTCGACAAGGAGCAGCACGAGGAATGGATGTAGGTAGCATCATTTGAGAGAGAGATAGAGAGAGAGATAAATCAAGTTCTTATTGACAAAGCATGTTAGGAAAAAAAATTTTAAAGAGTGCTTTTTTAAATACACAATATATTTACAAAAGTAGAAAAACCCTATACTAATCAGTTGAAAAATAAACATATGTCAAATATAGATAAAATGAGTGGGTATATATAAAAAATCACATAAAAATTAACTAAAAATGAAAAAAAATTACATACTGAAAATAAAATCATATCTAAAATAAAATCATAGCAGAGTTTCACTGTATAATTCCTCGAGATTATAGAATGCCTTTTCGAGGGTACGTAATTATATATTTTTTGCTTTCATAAGTAGATTTCGGAATAGGGAGAGGTATTTTATTTTCATATAATATATGCCTTGTAACATATTTCATTTGACTACTTAATTTTGGGGTATCAACTGTATTGAGATTTTTGTATATTAGACATACAGACCTTAGAATAAAAATGCAGTTGAGGGTTAAAATGCCCTTGCTGATGAATACAGGGTTCACGCATTTGAGCTTTCCATAGGTATCGAACTGCACAAACACTGATTGTAGTAATCGTTGACTACAAAATCCCCAAAAGGTAATTCCATTTAATAACAATAATAATGTTTATTGACATTGAAAATACACAGGACATTGACATAGTGAAACTAAACTAAATGAAGAAAAATGAATATAAAGAGAGTTTAAATGTTGAGTTGAACAACCACACAAGTTTGAAATGTTTAAATGGATTATTTTATTTGGTGAAATGATTCAGAGCTTGAACTACTTTGTTATTTTGAATTATATTGGTCATAATTATCTTTCATTTTGAAACTGTGTGTGAATCTTCTGAATGGCAAGTTACGAAATTCCACAGATAAGGCATTGTATAGCTTAATTCCTATATCATTAGAATGAATTTATTTATTGAATCTCAATTCCCTAATATACAGGTTAGCTAACTTAAAATATAATATAATCAACAAAATTTATATAAATAATACAATGTTATATACATACATAATTTGAAGTGAACACAAATGAAGTTTTCAATCATGGATACATTTTAACAGTTCCCTATTGAAAATTTTCAATGATAGAGTAGATTTAATTGCATCAGGTAAATCATTGAATCGGACGAAACCTTTGAAGAATAAACTGCTCATACTATTTCTTGTATTTGTTCTATTTATATGAATGTGACTGTTGTGCCGAGAAGAATGGTGATGAATGTCCTTATTAAATGTTATTAATGATAGCAAGTATGGAGGGGTCATTTTATTTAATATTTTATAAATGAAAACCATTGGAACAATAGAATAATCTTTTGGATACTGAGAGCCATTGTAGAGCAGATAGCATGGTACAAATTGGTGTATACCTATTACATTTTAAAATTATTCAAATTTCCCGATTTTGTAGTTTTTGTATTTGTTGCACTTGGTTCAAATTAAAAGAGAATAAAATAGATGCACAGTATTCAAAATGGGGTTGGATTATTGATTTATATACCATAATTTTTTTATCTGTTGATAAGTTATTGACGATTCATGCTTCAGTTTTTTAACGTTAAGTTTCTTTTTATTGGTTTTCAGATATTTTTATGCTTTCTTGTAAAACCTTATTCATTCTGCCAACAGTTTCTTCTAAATCTATTCCAGTACAGGCCGATAAGGTATCATCTGCAAATAAGTTGATGAACTCACAGTCTGTAAATAATTGTATATCATTCAGATACAAAATGAATAATCGTTCACACGTATTCTCTGTTTCCTATTTGATGAATAATTACTTATCCATTCATAAACCGCCCCCTCAGTCCCATATCTTCTCAGCTTCTGAATGAAAATACTTCTATCAATCTTTTCAAAAGCCCTTTTGAAATCTAAAAAGACAGCTTTAACATATTTACCTTTATCTGTTTCATTAGTAAATTTAGTTAGCGATAACTGTAGTGATGTTTCACAAGAATGTTTTTTTTTTTTCGAAAACCAGATTTATTGATAAACATGATTTGATTTTTGTCATCTGTTCTTTTCAACCTCGTTTCTACAGCTGATGGGTTGAAAAGAACAGATAATTTAGGAATTGACATATGCAATGCCTTATCTGTCGAATTTCGTAACTTGCCTTTCAGAAGATTCAAAAACTTATTGAAGAAAATATTAACCAAACATCCATTATCATTAATTTTTCGAAGTTATTCAAGAAGAAAGAGGCACTTTTGTGGTCACCTCCTAAACTTGTACTCAACTTTAAATAGATATAATATGTCAGTTATGTGATTTATACTTTGTAAAATACTCATGGCTTTACATTTTAATCAATTTTAAAAAATTGGAATTTTATCTTTTTAACTTGTATTTTTTTGTAAATCTAATGTATCTACAAGTATTTTTTAGAAACTGTATTGATGAATCTTATCCTCTCAAACTTATTTTAGAGATTGTATTGATGTGTCTAAAAACTGTATGTTTCTAAAGACTAATAAAATTATTATTATTATTATGTTACAAAGAGATATACAGTAGTATAGTAGATTTTTGAGAAGTTGCAGTTTTGTGTTAATATCAAGATTAGTTTAATGGAAAGATAATTATGGTGATCTCTGAAAAGTTATTTTGACACACACTACAAAATAATAATTGAATGGAGAAGTAGAAAGCAAGTCGACGAAGGCCGTTTTTGCCTGGTCCTGATTGGCGAAAGTTATACCAGGGATGAAGTTATCGAACTGCTAGAAAAGATGGTGGTCGATTGGCGAGAGGTCTGGGGAGTATGGTGGGTGAGGCAGAACTTCGACGCTCAATTTGTTTAATTTTTGGACGGTGATTTGTGAAACGTGCAGACGGGCGTTGTCGCAGCTGCTGCTGACGCAATTTTCGACACATTTCATCGATTTCCTTACAATGGGACTCTGCTGTGAGGGTTTGGCCCGATTGCAGCAAATTGTAGTGACTCACACCAGCCGCTGATTACCATACAGTAACTATGGTCTTTTTTCAGTGGGTTCTCACATTTTGGAAGTGTCTGGGTCTCATTGGTGTCCAACCATTGTGGTCAACGTCTCCTGTTGTAGAGGATCCACTTTTCATCACACGTGATGGTCAGATACAAAAAAGGATGGTTTTGGTTGCGCAAAAGTAAAGAACAGACCTCGAAATGTGACAATCTCTGTGGATTGTTCATATTGTGGGGCACCCACTTTTTGAGATTGTTGACCTTTCCAATACGTTTTAATCCATCATAAACCGCATGGGAGCTTATGCCTAGTTTTTCCTCCATCCCACGCACCGTTTGAGATGGATCAGTCTCCAACCAGAGTCATCAAATCCTCGTCCTGGATTACGTTGGGTTGACCACATCAACACTATCATTTGTTTGAAGGTGGTTGACAATGTTTCGTGGTGTATTTCATCAGTTCGGACTTCCATTGTCTGATATGATATAAATTGATTTGAAATCCCCGAAAAAATTAAAAAGATTAACCAAAAACAACAATTTTATTAAACAAAAAACTGAAATCACAAAGAAATAACATACAAGCTACTACCAAAAAAATAAAAAATTGAATTATTGATAAAAGCTGAAAATAAAAATATTATTAACAAAAAATGAAAAATTAAAATATTCCAAACCAAGTTACGTCACGACGTTTCGATTGTTAGTATCCACAATCGTCTTTGGGTGATAACTGGACTTATTCCTCCGAGATCTGACGATTTATAGGTCATTCGAGTGCTTTCACCTACCCCCTCTTTCCACTTCATTGGTTTTAGCGGGATGTGACCGTTTGGCGGGAGTTGTCCCGCCAAACGGTTTTCGCTTGATTAGAGGTTTCGATATGTTACGTATCTCTACGCAACAACGCATTTAGTCAAGCCGGCGTAGAGATACGTAGCATATGGAAACCTCTAATCAAGCGAAAAACGACCAACTCCCGCCAAACGGTCATCTCCCGCTAAAACCAATGAAGCGGAAAGAGGGGATAGGTGAAAGCACTCGAATGACCTATAAATAGTCAAATCTCGGAGGAATAAGTCCAGTTATCACCCGAAGACGATTGTGGATACTAACAATCGAAACGTCGTGACGTAACTTGGTTTGGAATCTTTTTTGTTAATATTTTCATTTTCAGCTTTTATTAATATCTCAATTTTTAATTTTTTTGGTTGTAGTTTGTGTGTTATTTCTTTGTAATTTCAGTTTTTGTTTAATAAAATTGCTATTTTTGGTTAATCTTTTTAATTTTTTTCAGGGATTTCAAATCAATTTATATTATCTTAGACAATGGAAGTCCGAACTGATGAAATACAACACTATCATTTCCAAATGTCTGGTTAATTTTTCGGGCTGTTTTGGCAGCGCTTTAGTTCAATTTTAATTCATAGAGAAAAATTTTCCTAAAATCACTCAACAACATAATGTAGTCCTCTGGATTTAGTACTTTTTCTTCCATGATTTAGTACATTATTGCATTTTCATTCTGGCAGGTCTGATACCAAGCCACGTTAGATCCAAGAGGGTCCAATGCATTCTAAAGAAGTCTCTGTTATGTGAGGATTTTGGTCTGGCGGCGTCATCGGTCCATATTTCTTTGAGAACGACGTTGGCCAGGCTATCACTGTCAAAGGCGAGCACTATAGGCCGATGATTACCAACTTTTTTTTGGCCTGAAATGGATGATCTAGACACCGACATGTTGTTTCAACAGGACAGCGCTACTTGCTAAACAGCTCATGCCACATTGAATATTCTGCACAAGCGATTTGTGGGCAGGGTCATCTTACGTAGTGATGTGAATTGGTCACCAAGACCGTGCAATTTGACCCCATTAGCCTTTTCTCAAGTCACAGGTTTATGGGAATGAGCTACAAACCACAGTGGTTCTCCAATCCAACATAACCCATGCCATCGGTCGAATTCAGCCTGCATTTATGCGTCAGAGTCTTGGAAAATCGGACGTTTCGGAGGCGCTCCACTCAGACAAACCGTGGCGGACATTTGAACGATATTATATTCCACACATAATGGCATCAGTAGATCCTTAATTTAAAGATAGAAAGCGCTATACGTATACAACTTGACGTTCTCCTTGTTATTGTATGAGAATACTTTTTTAGTATTCCTTTTCAATGAATCAAATAAATATCAGTGTGATAATTTCGATGATAATTTTCAGATTGATCAAGTACTGCATCATAGGTTCAACAGGAATCACGAACTTGGTAGAAGGCTTATTGAAGCACTAGCAATGGCTGATGTTGACCGTGAGATGAGACCTAGAGGTGAACGAGAGGTAAACCACTAAGGTAAATAAATTTTATAATTTTTGAACGACAGTAACTGAATACTTAGAAGTAAACTCAAGTCAGTGACTTTCAATGAATATAATCTAGCAATATCAGTCCTACCTTTTATGTCTTGAAATAAGACAGACCAGTGTTTTTTTTTCTGGAAAGATGTTAACAGATTTGAAATAATTGAAGAAAAAAACGAAATATGATTCACATTTCAGTTCAACCTATTAATCCTTTCTTTCCGGTTGACAATAATTCATTTTATTTACATAGAGTTCTTATATTTTTCAATTTTGTTTTTTTTAACTTCCAACTTCGGAAAAGGAATGAAATACTCTAAAAGAATTCCGATTTTCAATTGTGGAATATCATTGACGTCGGGTCGATGATGGTCACTATCTTGCACTGACGAGTGGCTAATAAGCCCGAAAACGGTCTGCAAGTGTGCCCGTTCCATAATTGAAGGTCGACTCTTTCAGTTGTATTGCCAATTGCATATGTAGGAAATTTTCTGTGAAGATTCCTGCACTGACGCCTGTCGAATATAATCCAACGCCCTTCGTGGTATTAGCCAGGGGAGTAGTTGTTTTCTGATGGGCGCCAGTCCATTAAACCTACTGTGTAGGTATATAGAGACTGGCTTGAACGTTTGAAGTTCCATTTGCTTTAGATTTATTTCCTGATGTATCATCTATATAAATTAGAGATAAACCAGATAGCAGTTAAATATTTTTAAGATCAATATTCTTGTTCAAAGTATTCACTGAGATATTACAATTCAGAGTAGACTCATAAAAACGGACAAAACTTTTAAAGCAACCCAAGAGTATTTGCTGGAACTTCACAGGAATTTTTCTCTACTATAAAATGAAAGTTCAGTGAAAAATTCAGCTAGTTGCAGTTAAATCAGTCCTGAATTATTAGTAAATTGTACTAGTTACACTGAAATGTATTTTATGTCATTATTATTTACTTTCAAACTGTTTCAGCAAAGATGGATAATGCTGTTCATCGATCTCTTGACTTCTATACTGCGAACAACTCAACCATAACTTACTGAAAAAAAACTGCTGAATGAACTTGTTAAGGAGGGCAATCAAAAACTAGCAAGAAAAATGAAGCTCCAAGATCCTAGGAGAATTTTATATTGAGTTCGTTCAAAAACGTTTATATTTAAGTTTTCAGTGCAATTGGCAGAGAATAAATATGTACAAAACTATCAAAAATGAACTATAATTATATATTTTATGAATAAGTTTCTTGTTTGTTTTATGCCAGGTAAGTTTTAGAATATCTTCAAACAAAATGTAGCACGGTCATTTTACTAGAAATTTTCATCGAGAAAGGTTAATGCAGTCAAGCTGCTGGAAAATAATTCCATGAAAATGAGTAGATAAGTACTATTTGATCACTCCCATATTGATTTTAATTCAAGAGCTACCGGTAGATAGCTGCTTATTCACATATTGTCTTCGATTGAAGACAATATGTGAACCAGGAAGAGTACTTGATAGAAATGACCACGTAAACGCAAGCGAGACATAAGTAGAACCACCTATTGGTGTGACACCCAAGTCAACTAGCCAAGTTTTCATGTCAGTGTTGGTGGATTGACCAATCAACCGACAGCTGCGGTAGCAGATATTTGTGAAGCTATCCTGGAATGCCATCAGAAAAACGAATCCGTTTCTATAAATAATATGAAATCGAGAAAGGTTAATGCATTCAAGCTGCTGGAAAATAATTCCATGAAAATCAAAAGATAAATAGATGACTGGAAAGTTGACTTGGATTTCACACCAATAGGTGGTTCCATGTCTTGCTTGCATTAAGGCAGTTATTTTTATCAAATGCTTTTCTTGGTTATTCACATTTTGTCTTCAATCGAGGACCCTCTGCTCGGTACTGATGATGCCCAATAGGCTGAAACAGTTGTCTACCGATGGCTCTTGAATTAAAATCAATATGGGAGTGATCAGAATAGTACCTATCTATTTACCTTCATTAGGAGTTTGTCATTTGTGTTACTGTTCTGATAAAAATAATTTATATGAAAAAACGTTTGCCTGGCCAGCTAGTATCATATAAAATTAAACAGTTATTCCATCTTTGCCTTTTATTATTCGTTTTCAATATCTTTAATATTTCTATTGATTTCTCACTATTAATTAAATAGTCTATCGATTGTGGATGTAAAGATCGTCAGTTCATTTTCCATGCAACGCTCAAATGCATTGAGCGATCATCATGCTGACTGATGATCTTTCCCTCGTCAAAAATACAACTAACGATTTGCTTAATTTTTTTAAAGTATAAAAAGAGTGAGTGTGTTACACACAAGGATTTAGTGAAATCTCATTTTCAAAGTATAAAAAGAATGAAAGAGTGTTACACACAAGGATTTAATGAAATGTTTTTCTTCTTTTTATAGAAATTGGTCCTGTGAAACCTTTTGAAGAAAATTATTTGTGTTATTTCATTTATTTTCACAACATTGATTTTTTTTTTTCAATTATACTAATTGAAGTCTGTAAATTTCAAATCAATCTTTAATTTGAAAAAATTAAAAGCAGCTAAGAGTCTACTTCATCAAATAAGTCTGGGTCTGCTAGGAAAACTGTACAATACAACTCCTTAGTATGAAAATGAAGTCTAATTCGGTTAGGATTTCAAATAATTGAATAAAAGACATAAATATAAATGTTTCAATAAGTATATATTTTCCTAATAAATTACTTACTTTACATATATACATATTCCAACAATTGACTATGTACACACATCTCAGACTCATATTGCCACTACAACATGGCAAAATGAGTTTTGAATATCCAACCGTACAACTTGGTAATTCCAACCGAAACCAACAATGACGTACAAATTTCTCAGATAATGGATGATACGGAAGTGAATTGTAAAAAATGCTCAGCATAACTGGAAGGGCTCGTCATCTTTTTCAGTATTAGAAATCTCCCAAGAACCCTAAAAAACTTCTGAATTCCACTGCGACGCTCCCTGACGGTGACCATTAATTTGAAGACAGGTGCTTTGCAAACGTATCCTCGATAACACTTCTAAAGACAAGGAAAGGAGAGAAATATTCCTTGAGAAAGTTCCTCAAGAATAAATATTCAGAAAGAATCACATAGCCGAAATAATTCGTTAAATGTTTTTGGGAGAAACACGTTAGGAGAACACTAGATATTGGGGAGAGCGGCCATGCTACTTTTGCAATCAATAAACGTCCTTTGTGAATCGACGAAACTCAAAGAAAACGGTTCTAGAAATTCTAAGCACTCCTCTGCCGACTTGAAGGCCAACTCTTGCATCACAAAGGTGCAGGATACATTTTGACGGTAGCTAAACATAAAAATAAATATAAGTAAACAATTGGGACACAGGCATACGGGGATGTAAATATTCAGAAATTAGAAAAGAGCAAATTTCTCTAGTGTTCACATATTGTCACATGTCACAAAATTGACACTTGCAACATTTTTTTTGCAATTATATGCATTAATACGAAAGTTCTCATACCCATACAAAGCCACTTGGCTTCATTGGTTGATCGACTTATTTTTTTTAATCAGTTTTATCTAGCCTTCACATTGCCTGTCTGGCTATGCCAGGGAACTATGAACGTATGTAGTAACATTAGTCAAGAGTTTCTAGATTTGAATTTATGCCAAAATATTAATACATTCAAGCATTTCCATTTGCCGAGTCAAGACAAATGAAGTGAGATCTTCAATTATTGTTAAAATTCAGACATCCTCAGGCTAGACTTGATTGAGCAGATTATATTTCATCATAAAAGAATCTAAGGCGAACCTAAAGACGAGTGTAAACGATAAGCTTAGAGTATTTCACAAACTGATAACCGTCACACTTTGAATTTTTCTGAAAACTCCTTTTATTATTCAAATTTTTCGTTGTCACCCTCCAGTACATAAGATTTCCACTACGGATCACTGAATAGATTATCAAAGTGCATGTGCAAAAAAGCCAAATCACAGTGTATAAAATTACGGTGATATATTTCTCAAACGTTCTGATAATATTTACATCCCCAACAAAAGGTCACAAAGCCAAGAACGTTTTGCATTTATTTTCAATTCCAAGAAGGCACAAACATTTCTGAACTTATACTCATAAATTCAGACAAACTAAAATTACTTTAAAAAATTATCCTGAAATAATAACTGTTAATATTGGATAAAAAAATGAAGCATTCTAAAACTAATTATGTGCCTCAAATTTTCTAGCGAAGAAATATATTCAAATTCACAGAAACACACAACTTACTTTCACGTCTACAGAGAGATATTAGATCAATGTGAATATAGAATTTACTTTCAAAATATACTGTAAACTAATTATGTGCCTCAAATTTTCTAGCGAAGAAATATATTCAAATTCACAGAAACAAACAACTTACTTTCACGTCTACAGAGAGATATTAGATCAATGTGAATATAGAATTTACTTTCAAAATATACTGTAATTTACTCAAAAGAAAGCTTTACATACAGTTTCCATATGTTTGATATACAGTGCATTTCTTTAATGTCCCCCCTTCTTTTATTTTTAAAAACAGGCCAACTTAAAAAATTGATATTTGGGATAATGAAATTAATGCATGAATACACCTTCTGCTTCAAATAGCCCCATAAAAATAGTCCAAAGGTGTCAAATCTGGCGAGCGGGCTGGCCATTCTGTAGGACCTCGACGGTCAATCCAACGACCGGAAAAAGTAGTATCCAAATAGTTTCTTACTTGTGTGGAGTAATGTGGTGGTGCTTCATCGTGTTCATTGAAAATCCTTTCGGTCTCGTGAAAGTTACACGTCGCACCGTAAATAGAAATCGCTTCAATTTTTTCTTCCAATGGACTTGAATTGACCATTTTAGAGATTGTTGACGTGGTACCTTTCTACTAGTAAAACCGAAAACTAAATGAGAATATTTCAACTGAACAATGATGTTCATTGTCGTACTGACACTTTTCAATGTTTTTATAAACAAAAAATAACTTAACAAACCTTAACGGGTTGTTGGAATTGCCAAATTGCAGATAAAAAGGAATATTTCTAGAAACATCAATATTAATGTGTTTGTCTTCAGGAAATTATTAATGTTTCGACATTTTGTAGTAGGTGAAGATATTGACTTCATATTCTAGGGTTGTGAAGTATTCATCAGGATCTTCAAAATGATGTCACAAGACCCTCCTTTTCATTTAATTTTTTTCCCAGATGGCGCCCAGTCGCCATCTTGAAATTTCCATATGTCAGTTTCAGTTGAAAATAAAGTAATTATGCATTAACTTCATTATCCCAAATTTCAATTTTTTGAGTTGATCCGTTCAAAAAATTAAGGGGGGGGCATTAAAGAAATGCGCTGTATAGCAGTTAAAGAATGTTTTCAAATTTCCATTTTTACCTTTTATTGAATATATTGGATTTGGAAACAAACAGCCTTTTTCAATTGTCAGAAAGAGCAACCAAAACTCAATTTTATATTTGAAAATTAGTTCATCAGGCTACCTTTCCGAATGATATCATTTAGGTAATACAGAAAGAACGGATGATATTATCGTTAGGTTGGCAAAAAAACAACCCAGCCCTCAAAAATTCATCCATAGTAAACAAAGACTCGAATTATATTAAATAAATATTATTAGGTGCAAATTAAATGGAACGCAAAAATAATTCAGTCTAATATTGACAAGAGATTAACAAAATCTAACAGGTCATGTGCAAATATTTTTATATTGGCAAAAAAATAACAAAACTTGAATACTGCAGTAAAAGTAGTAGAAATTTGAAAGAGACAAGCATCAAAAACGTTTGACGTCAGAGGGCTAATTGGCAGGTATAAATACTTGTGTGCATTTTTCGACACAATCAAACTTGAGGGACATCAAAACTTGTGAGTCGTATTTCTCATCGGCTTGGCAACAGCGAGTCTGTCATATCTTTTCGCACTGTATTGTTATTATACTTGTTTTTGATTGTATCTACTTTGGAAGTTATCAGATATTGAATAAAATTGAAGTTGTCCCTTATTTTGCCGTTTTCTTTGGGAGATTCATTAGATAAATAATAGTTCACATATACTATAGATACCACATTGTATAATAGCAGAAAAATATTCATAAACTGAGTGACATAAAAACAGATTTGTGACATTACCCAACCAGAAAGTGTTTTTATGCGACTTCAAGTTTAAAGAGATGAGGTTGAATTTCTAGTAAGAATTTAACATTAAAATGTTTGAAAGAAAACACTAGACACTAGTCTTGAATGCGCTTTGCATACAAAATTAGTTTTTACTACTGTATGATTTCACAAGATTGAAATTGTAGTTAAGGTTATCAACTCTTCAAAAAATATTTCATAACCTCATGCGCTGATTATTTTTACAACCTACAGTGGTCAAAGACAAATTTATTGATTAGTTTTCAAAGTGATTTTTAATAATGGATTTTAATTAACCTCTAGTTGATTGAAGTGTTGCGAATATTTTCTAATGTAACAGAAATTGTAATTTGAGGTTCATGAATTTCATTCATTCATTATAAAGGCAAATAAGAAACTTTTAGATAGTTTTCTGTCAATTACTTTTTCAAAGTTATCTCTCTTTAGGTTTTCTTGGCATGGCACATTTAGCCAGTTACAGTCAAAGTTACATATATCTTTAAACTGTCATAATTCAGATTCACCCATAAAGTCTGAAACAAATGACGGTTTTGTTTTGATATATTTAAAAAAATCATGAATCAAACATGAACTGATCATTTTAAATCAGGTTAATTGTTTATTTGACTTAGGAAAAAAAAAAGTGAAACAATTGGAATTTTTTTATGTCGGTCGGTAGCCGATCAGTGGTTCAAGCCCCAGGCCAAACTTTCAATTTTTACTTGCTATCATCCAACCCGTTTTAGGAATTACACGTTAAAAGGTAAGACCTTGTTAGTCCTTCTGACGATTGTCGTTCGTTTGGGTGCGACAGCTGATTAACGGAAAAACAGATTTTAAACAGATAAAATATTAGAAATATTGCAGTATATAACAGTGTTTGGAAAACTCTGAATTATGTTACGTGTTGGAAGTTATTTCACTTTCCAAGCAACTTTTGCAGATTTGACACATCCTAGAATATTTCTTATAATATATATTGGGCTCAGCATCCAAATATACTTTGAAACTTCTCGATTTTATACAATGTAAAACAATGGATCCTACCATCAGATAGTTGGAAATTTTTCTTCTATGTCAATGGGTTGTTGTTTTCACCCTAATATATTAGGACAGTCAAATAATGAAAAACAAACCGTCAGCAAAATACTCGGAGCTTCATTATTTAGTTGGTATATTTTTTTAGTTACTGTATTCATAAAGTAAAAATATAAATTACTAGCTGTTGCCTGCTTTTATTCTAACGTACAGCCAAAGCTACTGAACCTAGAATTTTGAAATATGCAGGTAGGTTCTTTGTATAGCGTAAATAAGACTCAAAAAAGGAAATCAGGAATTTCCACTCCCAAAGGGGAAAAAAATAGGGCTTCAAAGATTGTGTTGAATTTGGTCACTTTTGAAGTTGGAAAGATGAAGTTTTGAGTTGATAAAAAAAATATTGAAACTATTTGTTTAAAATGGTCTGTCACGAAACTTGATGTGACAAACCAAATTCTACGTGGGTGAAGCCACGGGCAACAACTAGTATAACCATAAATGAAGATCAGACACATCAATTATTTTCAAAGATAACTTTGGGACAAAAATCGCATGGATTCATATAAATCAAATGCTACAACAAATATCTTGAGATACATTAATATCCAGAAAACATGATCAAACTGAAACAAGAGTTGAATGCCTTTTTGAAATAAAGAACATTGTAGGGAGATGAAGACATCTCCAATATTGAATTTTTTTCAAATAAACTATTTTCAATATTTTAGATTTTGAGCTGACCAGTTCGATAGGCATTATTACTATGGTTCAGTTGAATTGATTCAATCCAAAATCAACAACACAAAATTGCAATAAAGCGACACATCGTATACATCCATTAAAATTTCTAATTGTTTCACTTTTTTGATTGCCATTAAATAATCTGCTGAAAAACATTTCGAAACACCACCGATTATGCAGCAATGTCTATTCTAAAAAATATGTGTACGTACCTTTTGATAATGCACTTAAGATAGGATTTTCTTTCTCTTTCAATGAACCAGTCGATGAGATAACCGGTCATTAAAGGAGCGACACGGTAAAGATAAAAAAATTTGTGGAAATTGCCCGAACCCCAAGCCGATCTAATTTTTAACGCGAAAGATATACACTCATCAGATTTTTCTTCTGCCGAAAGAGATTTCATAATGGTCATTATATCTGAAAGCAAAATAAAAATGTGTTATTTCCCAAAGAGACAGACTTTCATGAGAAAAAAAAATAAGAAAAAACTATATTGCTTCATCAGTGTCTTAGTGTTTGGGACCTCGTGACGTCACGTGACAAGTGATGGCGTTTTGGCGCGAAATTTGAAATGCAATTTGACAGAAATTAATTTCAATTTTTTTTTAATATATATATTAGGTACAGGTGTATGGTACACAACCAAAGATAGTCAATACCCTATAGCTTACGTTATATATTTCACTTGACGTCGTGGTACAGAATAACAGTGGTGAATGAAGCTCTATTATTGTAGCATAGGATTTTCCTTCCTTGACCGTGAATTGAAATTTTATAATAAAATTTTTATTTTGAATAATGACTGAATGTATAATTTATAACATTCCATATCAACTCTTCCAGATTCTACAAAAGTGTTGAATAATCTCTAAAATTAAAAAAGATTTTGTTGAAATATTAAATGTGTGGAGAAAAAAATCACTTGCAAAATAGTCTCAACTTACCGTCAAATCCTGTCGTATTGACTTAAGCTGATCGCAAGCGTAAAAATAATCTTGTTTTGCTAACCATCTCTCCTTGACATTCTGCAATGATAATTTGAGCACTTCGACTGGCCGAACGTCGCATGGATCAGGAGCTTTAGTAAGACGAAGGAAAGATTTCTCCAAATCATGACACGTGCCCACAATGTGACATTCAGACCAGTCAAAGTCCACCGAATTATTATCTTCACTAAATTTATCGATGATAAAACCTTGCTTTTTGTTATCGTTAACCGGGCTTGAGGCGCTCCCTGTACCGTTTTGTTTTCCGTTATTGAACCTAGCAGCTCTCTGCTGTAACACCTCCGTACTTTCTTCAAGTTCGCTGCCAAACGTCGAATAAAAACTTGCTTTTTTCTCCTTTGCTTTCTGCTTCTTGGAAGATTTCGCCAACTTAGTTTTAGTAGGACCTAACCTGTCGGATAATTTACCTTTGTTCTTCTTGCTGGATTTCGTGAGGGGTTTGAAGTTTTCATCGCTACTTGAGTCAGAGCTTCCACTACAACGAAATGATAGAGTTAAGAAAGAATACAAAAACCTTATTCAAAATGTTAAAAAATCCATCAGAGAAAAATTAGTGAATTGTGTAATGCCTGGGACGTTATTTCAGAAATTTCNTATTTCTTGTATTTGTTCTATTTATATAAATGTGACTGTTGTCCCTAGTAGAATAGTGATGAATGTCCTTATCGAAAGTTATTAATGATAGCAAGTATGGTGGGGTCATTTTATTTAATATTTTTTTTATAAATGAAAACCATGGAAAAATAGAATAATCTTGGATACTGAGAGCCATTGTAGAGTAGATAGCATGGTAGAAATTGGTGTATACTTAATACATTTCAAAATGATTCTCATTCTCCGATTTTGTGTTTTTGTATTTGTATTTTTTGTAATCAAGTTGAAATTCCAAATACTTCACTGATGTTACTATTTCTATACCTTCATCTTCAATTTTTATATTTACGTTGTTTGTATTTATTTGATTATATTTGAATTTAGTAGTGATTATCATTGCTTTAGTTTTTTTAATGTTAAGTTTCATTTTATTGGTTTTCAGATATTTTCCTGCTTTCTCTAAAACCTTATTAATTCTGCCAACAGTTTTTTTTAAATTTACTCCAGTACAGGCCAATAAGGTATTATCTGCAAATAAGTTAATGAACTCATAGTCTGTAAATAATTGTATATCATTCAAATACAGAATGAATAAGTGACCAAGCACACTACCTTGTGGTACTCCTGTGTGATTTGTTATATATGATGAAAAAAAATCGTTCACACGTACTCTGGTTCTTATTTGATAAATAATTACTTATCCATTCATAAACCATCCCCTCAATCCCATATCTTCTCAGCTTCTGAAGCAAATCGTGAACGTAAACCAGCATGGATTTTGGGCAAGTATGTCAACACATACGGCAATGCATTCCTTTTATAAGAGACTAATTTGTCAGTTTGAAGCAGGTATGAGCCTTGGGATATTCTGTGATCTCAGTCGAGCTTTTGACTGTGCCAACCATCAGATACTATCAAGTAGATTATACGATTATAGTATTAGGGGTGATCCTTTGACATGGATACAGACATTTATTGAGAATTGACGCTAGTATGTGTGATTGAAAAATAGTGCAATTAATGGATATAATGAGATCAGATTGAACTGTTTATCTGTGTATGGTGTACCACAGGGCTCAATTCTGGGTGCTGTGTTGTTTTTGTTGTATCTCAATGAAATTGGTGCTGTTTCTGACAGTGCTCTTTCACCATATATGCTGATGACATATCACCTATCATATCTAACAAGAATGATTCTTGACTAGAAAGCGATTGTACTGAAGTAGTAAATAATCTATTAATATGGTGCTATTCAAATAATCTACGTTTCAATGCAAATAAGACTAGCATGATACGATTTCACACAAGGCAAAGTAATTGTGAAACTTTTGTAATTAAAATTAACAATATGCCAATCACAAACAGACACAATGTGAAGTTTTTTAGAATACATTTGGATGAGAATCTGGATTGGAAGAAACACTGAAAATTTATTATCAAAATTATCATCAACCGCTTACTTGATTTATAATATTGAGATTTTAAATAAAGGACAACTTATCTTGTTGAATTAATTTAGCATCATCCAATGATCTTATTGGTCTGAAGAGCTGTAAATCATCTACAAACATTTAAAAGCCTGTGTTCTCAAAACATTCGGCTATATCATTAACAAAAATGTGAAACAGGAGATCTATCTGTTACTATATGTGATTGAATCAGTAATGCATGACATCCTGCTGCTAGTCTTTTACATAAGTAGTCGACATGGAAATAAAATTTTAGATTTTCATCAATGAGGAGCCAGACTTTCATGAGAAAAAAAAATAAGAAAAAACTATATTGCTTCATCAGTGTCTTAGTGTTTGGGACCTCGTGACGTCACGTGACAAGTGATAGACTTGGACCTAGACCTAGAAGAAGATCTGCTCTTCTTCCGGAGCACATTAGACCTAGCACCTAACCTAGCACCCAAGCCCGGAGATATGCCCTTCTTGAGATTCTGAAATTGGCTCAACTGTCCCGGGACAGTTTTGAGCTGACCCGTGAACGGGGGGCGTTCACTATGAACCGTTGGAAGAGGTTCCTTGCTCCAATCTCTATGCAGCTGATTGTTTTGATATGCCTGGGTAATTTTCCCCTTCAAGATAATATCCACCTGATTCCTATCTATGTTAGTCTTGCATTTGGCGTAGCACTGGTGCACGTAAGTTCTCAGACTCTCAGGCCAATCATCGGACGGGTTTGCCATCCCTTTCGGGGCAGAATTGCACGATGGAGGCTCCTGAACGGGCTCAGGGGGTTTCATTTCTTCCGGTAGAGGGGGAAGAGGGGGTTCCGGGGGCATGGTTTCTGGAGGAGGAGCCGGCTTGGGGAGGCTCAACTCTGGAGGAGGTAATGGGGGAATACCGAAATTATTTGTTTGATTAAATTGGTTCTGAATGTTTTGGTTGTTCCTGTTACGCTTTCGTTTTTTCTTAGCCGCTCCGCTGTTCGGAGAGTTATTCAACTGCAAAATCGCATTGTTGTTCGGTAGTCTTTTACCATTCAGTTGAAACCTGATACTGCCAAACTGTTTTGGAGTACTCAACAAGGGGGGTCGGGGAGAATTCGAAGGGATGCTGGGTAAAGGAGGGCCTGGCGGTAGGGGCGGTTGAATTTTGTCTTCTTTTTTATCTGGAAACTGTGTGAACTGATTATAAGTATTATAACCTTGCTGCATCATGTAATATTGTTGATAATAATGTGCGTATTGGGGATGGTAATAACCGCTGTAATAGAATTGTGCCCAGTTGTTTTGCGGTTGGTTATTTGGGGCGGTATTTGGTGGTAGAGGCGGAGGCGGTGATGATGGTGGTTCTGGAGGTAATGGTGGATTCTCCGTAGTCCCAGGTGGAGGTGGGATCGTAGAACTTTCCGTCATCATAATACCTGAATAAAAAAGTGAGTCACTGTTCACGTAAAAAAAAAGTTATGCAAACATTTAAATCGAGACTATACAGTCACCTAGCAAAGAATGCATTTCATTCTGTGCAACAATTTTTAATCTCCTAATATAAGTCAATAAGATGCTTTTCTTTTATTTTTGTAATGTCCATGTACGTATCTATTTATATTTTATATATAGCCTACTGATCAGGTTTGAGTAGTCTGATAAAATTTTATAAGTGTAAATATACCTACCCGGTAGGTTGAATGGACTGACGCCTTTCAGAAAACAAGTACTCCTCTGGCCAATTCCACAAAGGGCGTTGGATTATATCTGACAGGCGTCAGTGCAGGAATCTTCACAGAAAATTTCCTGCATATGCAATTGGCAATACAACTGAAAGAGTCGACCTTCAATTTTGGAAAGGACACACTTGCAGGACGGTTTCGGGCTTATTAGCCACTCATCAGTGCAAGATAGTGGCCATCATCGACCTAAAGTCAATGATATTCCATAATTGAAAATCGAAATTCTTTCAGAGTATTTCATTCCTCTTCCTAAGTTGGAGCGAACAATTGCATATTTAAAAAAAAACTGTTTTTATTCCACTTCAGAATATTTAGAACATGTGCGTAGACACACTTTTGACGCAAGGAAGATACTCGCCGAACCTCCACACTTAATTTGAATATGTTAATATACCCTGTAAACTTGTTACAAATTTTTACTGTTTATTTTATTTTATAGACTTGTCATAAATGTATTTTATACATAACATGATCAAATAAATATATCTATCTATCTAAGATGCTCGCCGAACCTCCACACTTAATTTGAATATGTTAATATACCCTGTAAACTTGTTACAAATTTTTACTGTTTATTTTATTTTATAGACTTGTCATAAATGTATTTTATACATAACATGATCAAATAAATATATCTATCTATCTATGCCAATATCCAATATGCAGGAAATTTTCTGTGAAGATTCCTGCACTGACACCTGTCAGATATAATCCAACGCCCTTCGTGGTATTAGCCAGGGGAGTAGTTGTTTTCTGATAGGCGTCAGTCCATTCAACCTACTGTGTAGGTATATTAGAGACTGGCTTGAACGTTTAAAGTTCATTTCTTTGGATTGCTATTCTATTCTACAATTATTTACAGTGTTTGTCACACCAACCTTCCATTAAAAGTATTGGGTGAGGAAGTAAAATCATCAGAAAATTTTTCAAATAAGAGTTTTAGAGATCAGATCATTGGAATTTTTTATTCATTTATATAAAGGATACACAGTAAAAGACTGAAGGAAAAAAACAACATTTTTGATATATCCCTATAGAAAAACAGACATTCCAACTGAGTTTTTGGTATTATTTTAGATATAACTTCTGAACTACTCCATACATATTCAATAATAACACAGATATTATTTACGCCAACATCCAGAGTTTATACGCAAACCTTGATCAGCTAGTTCATGATCTTGTTTGCTACCACCCCTCAATTTTACTTCTTAGTGAAACAAGAACTACAAAAGACATGGATGATTTTGAAATTGACATTCTGGACTATAAAGTTATAAGATGTGACGCTGCAAACCGTCACACAGGAGGAGTAGTGATATACCTTCGTGATGACTATAGTTTCCAGGTTGTCAAAAAAATGTCGACTCGGTCTATTGGTGTTTGGTTATAAGAATGAAGTTTCATAATGAAAATGTATTGATTGGATGTTTATATCTTTCTCCTAGTTCTAAGTTTGATGAGTTTTTTGATCACTTTGAAAATTGGGCTGAAAATATTTTCTCTCAACAAAATAAGTGCATATTGATTGGTGATTTCAATTTGAACTTCCTTAACGAGAATTATTCTTTGGTAAAAATATTCAAGAATTTCATTGCAAATATTGGGGTGGAACAACTGATCCATGAACCAACAAGAGTTACTAATAATAGTAGTACATTGATTAGTGTCAAAATTAATAATGAAAAAATCAATATTGTCATCACCATGAAATATCTCAGATTCCAACTGAATAATTTGTTGCCGCTAAATGATTACTGCATTTACATTTATAAAATAATTTCAAAGAAACTTCACTTCTTTTCAAGAATAAAATAGAATATACTTGTATACCAATCCATAATACAACCACATTTACACTCCTGCCATAATACAACCACATTCAGTAAGACTATATATGGTGGAGTATTAGTGGATATGACATAATTTATTCAAAAAGCAACACTTTAATGTGAGACTTTCACTCAACATGTTTAGCAACATGTTTAGCAACACTTTAATGTGAGACTTTCACTCAACATGTTTAGTGAAAATCTCACAAGTGTTTTTTCTGAATACATTATGGATTTTCATCAAGTATCCGCCAATTCCATCATATATGACGTAATCGATTGTAATTAGGTTAGATCATCAGTATTTTTACATTTGGGTCTCTATTTCTAAATAAATTGTTGTTATATCCATACAATCCTATATGTAGACAAGTACTTTTCTGATGGAATTTGAATATGGAAAGCAATATGTGACATTTCATCTGAAAAAAAAACATAACTTTCATATGCTATGCTTCATCTGGATACCCTTTACTTGGGTAAATATTTTTTAATATTAATTAATATTCCTTTGACCCTCCTTTCACTTCATTTCCAAGAGCTTTATTAATTTTTTTAATTGCATAGTCAGTGTTCATCACTGACTGCCATAAGTTTATCATCAGCGAAAAGATTATTACTCACAGTTCTAAATAAAGACATTAAAACAGAACTAATGAAACAGGTCTCAGAACACTGCCCTGAGGGGTTTTTCACAATTCTACAAAAAATATGTTCCAGTATGTAAAATCTGTTCATCTTGAACTGTAAATCCAATCATCACACTGAAAAACATCATTTCTATAAATACCATCATCAATACAGTAACTTTATTCAGGTCTAGCATCTACAAAAGATCAATAGAATATTTTGGCATAAAAAAAGGTCAGTGACCCCTGTGTTGGATGCACATATAGAAAATTAAACCAAAAAAATATTGATGAATTCTCATACAATGACTCCACACTAAAATATCCATTACGTTTTATTAAACTATAAGCATTTCAAGAACAAGAATTAATGCAATGATTCGCCATTTTGTAAAATATGCAGACCTTCAACGACTTACCTACAAAAATAAAATTAGATTCTCTCCAAGTTAATCTGTAAAGTAAATATATGAAAATAATATCAATGAGCACTTAATGTTCGATAAAAAACGCGTCCGAAATAAAATTTTCAACTGTGAACACAAAAATCACTTATTTCATTTCACTTCAATTCTGCCATACGAACGCCAACATGAACATTGCCATATTGCCAACGTTTCTTAACGAGAAAAGAAATGAAAGATGATTATGTGTTGAACGTTGCCACATTTCTCGTTGTTTCTGACTGAGTTGAGGAAAGACAAACCCAAAAGGTATGGTATGTAAATCGTAACTAGGTATATATTGCTAGAGAAAGTGAAATTTAAACGAATTAAATGAATGAACTGGTTGTTACCAGTTTATTTATTCATTCATTTATTTATTTACCTACGGATTCCCATTAGAAACAATATACATTACATTTATAACAGTTAACTACTGTTCCAAGAAGGTACATAAGACAACAATAATATTAACCTTAATATTATTAACCTTAATAATATTAACCTTATGTCACTAAAAGAGATTTTTTCAATTCACTCAATAAGTTTACAAAGGGATCGACATTATATCTACTTATTAAATAATCTCATGCATCTGGACATCGGTGTGTTGTAACCATATTTAGTGTTATGATTTTTTATGCAAAAAAGTGAAGGATTTCTTGTGTCGTAAGATTGTACATTGAAGATAATAATTTCCAAAAGATAAGGACAGTCGACTTCACGTGACAGTAGCTTTTGTAAATGGATGTCATATCATGACATCATGATGAAAGCGCCGTGTGGTAAGTTTAGTTAAGATTATTTAAAGTTGTTTGACGATTAAAGTTAGAATATGTCTTCATTTTGAAGAATATGTACTTCAGAAGTTGAATTTCATCATTTTCCATTTTTTCAATGTCACATTTGTAATATTGGGAACCATGCCACTCAGGCATTTTCCAGTACTGATCTAACTAAACAACAATATTTAGTTTTGAGGGCATTACATAACAACTATTTACCATTTCTCATTGTAAATCCCAACATTTTGCTTCAGTTTGCAGAAACATTATTGAAGTGTCTTTTGAAGTTCAGTTGTTGATCTGCTAAAGTAATATCAAGGTCTCTTATTTCGTTTACCCTGACGAGTACTTTTCCATCAATATTAAAGTCATTATAAAGGATATTTTTTGATTTGGAAAAAGTGATGACGAGATATTTCTTTATTCCTCAGTAATTTGTAACATTTTTCCTATTGTCTGATTTGAATAAAGGTGTAATATAGCTTTTTTTCCAGTAATCCGGAAAATGCCCATTGTAGAGAGTTAGTACCTGAATTCTACATATTCATTAAGAATACAAAAAATTGTTACCTAACATTTTTAGTGCTCTAGAAGTAACATTTGCAATATCGGGTCTGAATAATTCCTAAATTTTTGATTGTATTTGTTGTGTCCAGTTCGGATTGCTTGATTTTATATGGACTATTTATGGGATTTTTGTTTCGGAAAAAAGTAAATTTATGACATTTGTCTATATTCATTTGCAATAAGTTTATATCACACCAATGTACAAAGTTAGATAAATCGTACTGCAATAATTCTGTATCAGATAAGTCATGAACATCTTCAGATCATCCGCAAACAGAAGAAATTCATTATAGAGAATAACATCATTCAAGTTATTTACAAATAGGTTAAAAAGTAATTGTCCTAAATGAGATCCCTGGGGTACATCAGATGGAACTGCGATTGTGGGAGGTGTTGAGTTACCATATTCTACATATCGGACTCTGGTAGGCAAGATACTTTTCCATCCATTTCGGAATGTTTTCTTGAATACCCGAAGGGTTTAGTTTATGCAATAATGAAATGTGATTCTCTTGAATATCACGTGAATGATATTTTATATGATACGTTATGACTTGAAATTTCAAATATTTTTTTGTCACAGCCTAGCTACTCTAAAAGTCGGAAGCGGGTTATGGGTTTCTAGATAAGAGTGATGATTTTTTGCTATTTGTAAGCAAGGTCGCCAGTCTTTAAAAAAAGACAAGGAGAGGAATGTGCAACACAATAATAGATGCAGAATATACTCAAACAAATAATGTGCTCATTAGTAAAGTTATTTACATATTCACAATGACTGAACTTGTGTAAGTTTATCAAATCATATAAATCTTATTGAAAGTGAAAGTAAATAATTTCTAAGCAACGATAAACTCCAAATAATCCTGGATTTCTTTTAAAGGTCCATTTTCCTGTCGAGCTATTTTTCACTGCTGAGTAGTATTATTGACAATTTCTAATATACAAGTAATAATTCATCCAGGTCCATTTTTTTTAATAATGTTTCTCTTTAGCAATGAATTACCAGGAGCCAATAATGGACCAAATGTTATGTTCTGTAATGGATATGATAAACTCAAAACACAGAATACATTGAATAATAACTCAGTGATGGTTAAATAAACCCAGGATTGAGACTTACCCCTTTCTCGTTTTTTGCTGTTGGATCCAACTGCTTCAGGGAAACTATTATGGCAAAGTAGGGATGGATCAAGGAGTTTTAGGAGAAGCAGTGTTGAAGAAAACTTATTTCAACAAAAGAATAATGCACACATTAGTCTATACTATACAATAGAATCACCAGCGCGTATCTTATTTCTTTTCCAATCCAGTCGTTCCGAATGTTTTTAATTTCAAAACTAAACATCAAATATATTTGGGAAATAGATAAAAAAACGAACAAAGCATGAAATGACTCTTCTTTTAGAATTGTGATAAAAAATGCTCGGAATTGAAAATTTACTTTTTCCTTAAAAATCTCACGACACTTCAAGATCTAGTTTGTATCGCACTCAAATCGATTTCATTTTTAAAATTTCCCCGTATGTTGAGAATTCAAATAAAAACCCCTGTTAAATATTTTGTTGGATCAAAAAACAATCGAACGGAATAGATTGTATCGATATATCAGGTGTTTCAAATAGGAATTATTAAAAGAGTGATTGAAATCGAAATACGATTGATAAAAGTACAATATAATCAACCTCTGGTCAAGGCCGTATCCAAGTTTTTGTCAATAAAAAAGACCTGCTAATTCAAATTTAATTAATTACCATTACATTGGCACGGGAAAAGCCCTCCACTGAATAAACTTTACTAACATATTCGTTTTTATAACTAAAAACCTCACATTTCCAGTTCATTGAATTTACAATACAAAATCAAGCCTTATAGAATGTTTATGGGCAAATTCCACCACCCGGAATTCGACTACAAATTTTCAATATAATACACAATTTGTTGTATGACTTAACTTTCTATATTTACTTTGTATGGAAACAATATGACAATCCCAAGACAATGAACTAAAGTTCATACAATAATTACCAAAAATATAATTTTAAACTCATATGTAGGAAACAGAAATAAGTAGATTTAAGTTCGATATATTATGCTTATATAATCAATTGCAAGTTAAATTAATGAACTGCCAACAGTATCACTCGAGATATAGTTCCGGAATTCTACCTTTTCATTAAGCATATAAAAAAATTACCTGTTTTTTTCCTAGTTCTACTATATATTTGGATTTTTTGCAATTAGTCGTTTAGTCGAGACGATAAAGTGTCTGTGAATATTTTGATAGTTTCTGTAAATATGAGTGTGGACAGTGAAGATGAAAGTTCCATCCTTACTGGATTTTTGTTTGGAAACATTGATGAGGCAGGAAATTTTGAAAATGAGTTTTTTGATTCCAATGAACGAAAACAGCTTGTTTCTCTTGGGAAGTTGGGTTTGGGTTCCTTTATGGAAGACATATTGAGCGATGAAACATTAAAAGAAGAAATTGAAAGTGACTTCGAAACCTATGATGTCACACACATAAAACAAACTGGTACTGGGATTGAAAACTTTGGTTTACAAGGCAGCTTACCTTCCGAAGTATATATGTCACAAGACAGCCAAAATGAAGGAGGTTTTAGTCGAGAACATTCCAGCCGAAGTAGTTATTCAGGACAAAGCGGATATCATTCTGGTTCTGATGTTGAGTTACCATTCGCTGAAGATTTCTTTGATATGACTGAACTTGCAAACGAGGAGGCAGGCTGCATAAATGAAGATTATGATGCTGATGATGAAACTCCTAATGAATATGTCAAGCTCATGCCTACACAGAAGATACCTGTTATTAAAGTGTCGCTAGAACCAAACAGTTCACAAGTAGTTGTCTATGAAGCTGACAATGGTAACAAGAAATTCGAGACTCCTTTGGCTGCAGTTCCTTCTTCTAAATATAGTAATATAGATGTGACAGAACTATTTCCAGATTTTCGCCGTGGAAAGGTTTTGAGGTTTTCCAGGCTTTTTGGTCCTGACAAACCAAGTAGTCTACCCAAAATTTGGGAAAATGTGAGGAAAGAACATGAGGCACGTGAACACAAAGGCAAGCTGCGTGATACTGACTCAAATTCTGGAGTTGAAAAACCTAGACATAAAGGTTGGTTGTTTGATTATGCAGATCCTAAACCAGAACTACTCATGAGTGATGATGAGGAAAAGTTTCTGAAGCCTGCAGTGGCCACGAGTGCAGGAAATGATCAAAACATGAAGGAAAAGGATGATTCAGATCCAAACGCAGCAGGGTGGAGGTTTGGTCCAGCACAACTCTGGTATGACATGCTTGGAGTACCGGAAACAGGTGAGGGATTCAATTATGGATTCAAAATGAAAGACAGGCCAGACAGTGAATCAGTGGTAGAGATAACTGACGAAAATGAGCCATTAGAAAAAAAACAAGACCAACAGTATCCAGATGATGCTTTCTTGATGGTTTCTCAAACGAATTGGGAAGATGATGTAATTTGGGACGGAGATGAGATAAAACGAAAGGTGTTGCAAACTTTAAGTTCTAAAACTAATGCGGCGGGATGGATCCCCTGTAGTGGCACTAGGACAGCCCCGCCTTTTAGCCAATCAGGTGAAATAGGTACGTCAGCTGGGATGCCTGGCCAGGAGCAGGATGACACTAGATGTTCTATGTTTCCTGTAGAAAATGAAGAACTAGTTTATGGTAGATGGGAAGATGATGTTATCTGGGATGCTGATGACATGAAGAAAATTCCAAAACCGTCAATCTTGACTCTGGATCCTAATGATGAGAATATTATTTTTGGAATACCTGATGATATTGACCCTTTCAAACAAATCGCAGGTCAAGCTACTTCTGTGGAGAATAAGAACTCCTTTTCTCACATAAAAAAATCTATGATGTTGTTAGAAAAAGCAGGTGTTATAAATGTTCTTCAAGAAGATTCTTTCCCCCCGCCTCCGAGGTCACCTGACAGGGATCCATTCAATATTTCAAATGACAAATACTACCAGCCCATAAATTCAGAAAAAGCTCTAACGCTTAAGGTAGCTGGTGCAAATTCGATTCAACATTCCATACCTGTGTTAGAGTTGAGGGCTCCTTTTATCCAAACTCATATGGATTCGATGACATTGAGGAATTTCCATAGACCGGCAATGAAAAGATTTTTACATGGACCTCTGTCTCGGGCTGGCCCTCATGGTGTTATGCCTCTGATGGAGCATATCAAGACAAAAGCGAAGGAACGAGAAGCTGAGAAAAAGGCTATTGGAGGTGTCGATGTGTTCTCTATGAGGACCCCCGAAGACTTGACTGGACGAGATGGTGAATTGATTCTGGTAGAATTTTGTGAGGAATATCCCCCATTAATGAATCAAGTTGGAATGTGTTCCATAATCAAAAACTATTATAAGAGGAAAGCTGGGAAAGACTCTGGTCCTCCTACATATAGATACGGAGAGACTGTCTATGCTCGTACTTCTCCGTTTTTAGGTGTATTGCTCCCGGGTCAGTCCATCCAGGCTATAGAAAACAACATGTATCGGGCTCCACTGTATGAACATAATATTCCAGAAACTGACTTCATAGTCATAAGAACTCGACGGCAGTATTATATTCGGGAAATGGATTCAATATATCTTGCTGGCCAGCAATGCCCTTTGTATGAAGTGCCAGCGCCAAACTCCAAAAAGGCAAATCATTTTGTTAGAGACTTTCTTCAGGTTTTTATATATCGTTTATTCTGGAGAAGCAAGGATATCCCTAGAAAAATAAAATTGGACGATATCAAAAGAGTCTTTTCCTCTTATTCCGAATACAGCATTAGGAAAGGATTGAAGCTTTGTGCTAACTTCAAAAGGACAAGCATGGATTCGAAAGGGTGGGTTATCAAATCAGAATTCACTCTACCAACCGAAGAAGAAATTAGAGCTATGGTATCTCCCGAACAATGTTGTGCATACTTTAGTATGATAGCTGCAAAGCAACGTTTGAAGGATGCTGGCTATGCTGAAAAATTCACTTCCGCGGAAGACGATGATGAAGAAATACAATCGAAAATGGAAGATGAAGTTAAAGTTGCTCCTTGGAACACTACTCGAGCATATATTCAGGCTGTGAATGGTAAATGTCTCCTTCAGTTGACTGGACCCGCTGATCCTACAGGTTGTGGGGAGGGTTTCAGCTATGTCAGAGTCACAAATAAGCCAACTCAGAATAAAGAACATGAATCTCAACCTAAAAGGGCTGTAACTGGAAGGCTGTCTGTAAACAAATCCAAAGCCTTAGTGAGAAATTTTGGAGTTCCAGAAGAAGATAATAAAGAACTCTCACGTTGGGAAATTGTTGATGTACTAAGAACACTTTCTACAGAAAAAGTTAAAGCTGGGGGAGAGGGAATAGACAAGTTTTCCAGATGTAACAAACTCACTATAGCTGATGAAAATCAAGAAAGGTACAAAAAGGAATGTCAACGCATATTTGACTTACAAAATCGAGTTCTGGCATGTGCTGACGTACTGAGTACTGATGAGGGAGAGAGTTCGGAGGATATTGAGGAAATGGGCAAAAAGATTGAAGATATGTTAATTAACAAGAAAACAAGCACGCGAGAAGAATACGAAAGACAAGAATTAAGAAAAATAATGGAGAGCGATAAAGAAAGACCAGAAGATAAGAAGAAATTCAAAGAAGTAAATTATGGCCAACGTTACCCTCAAGGCCGAGTATTGAGGATAGTTCGTACACTCAAAACTCCTGAAGGCGAAGTGTACCATAGACAAGAAATCGTTCGAAATCAAGCTGTGATAGACTTTTACGTTAAAATCCGCAAGTCAAAAGATGAAGCTTTCATCCGACAATTTGCTAATTTAAATGAAGCTGAAAAAGAGGAATTGAAGAAAGAAAAACGTAAGATACAAGATAAATTAAAAAGGATTAAGAAAATTCAGGAAAAGGTGGGAATGGCTGGTGGTCATGTGCAGACTACACCAGTTGTTAGTTTGCCGTCTGCAAACTCTATGGAAAATCTGTCCAAACCTATTAAATGTGTTTCTGCTCCTGTCAAACCTACGTCGAGCAAAAGTACAACTTCCTCGCCCCTCAAGTCAAGTAGAAAGTCTAAACACAAAACTGATTCGAAATGTGGGGTCTGTGGCAATGTTGGTCATAAGAGAACAAGTAGAGCCTGTCCACTTTATCAGAACACAACTGGCATGAGTACTCCTATGAATGTTGCTATGACAGATAAACAAAAGATATGTATTGGAAAACAACTCAACACTGATGATGAAGAAATGAAACATGGAAATTCAATGCTAAAAGTGCCTAGAAACGATCTGTACAATAAGAAGAGACCGCGGGAAATCTCCGACTCACACTGTGAGGGATCTGCGAAATGGAGACGAACTGTTTCAGTTGTTCGGTTGTCCAATCTACATTTACAAAAAGTGGAAGATTCACATCATGACACCGAAATGAAGATATTTGAAGATTTAGCATTGAGTGAAAGTGACGATGAAGTTGCCAATATTCCTCAAGAGCCTATGCAGGGAGATTATGATGCAGGCGCCATTTGGTTTTAAATTTTTAAATGTTCAATGTGGGTTATCTAAAGTAATTATTTGACTTGTATATATTTATATATCGATCAATCATTTAGGTTATACTCTCGGAAAAAATTCATGACACCGATGTGAAGATCCGTGATGATTTAGCAGTGAGAGAAAATGGAGATGAAGGTGCAAATATTCCTCAAGAGCCTATGTAGGAGAATGATGGTACAAGCGATTTTTGTAAAGTAATACTTTGACTTGTGTGTTCATATATCGATATATATTTTAGGTTATGAAAGAAAAATAAAAATGTTGGATTGTAATGTGCTTGATTTTGTTAAATAATCGAATATCTTACTCAATGGAATATGAGGTATAAGAATTGACAATTAGCATACTTTGTCATTAATTTTTTTCTTTCTCTATGACAAAAAAAACCATCCGTGCTCCAATCTAAATTCAAATAAAATTGGAAAAAAATGTCATCCGGCAACTCTGGTATATTTTAACATCAGTGGTTCATCCAATGTTGCCAGGTCTACAATTTCTATAGTTATGACAAATAAACTATATAAAGTTTACCAAATAAAAAGAAACCGACGAGTGAATCACGTGAAATGATTAAAACTGTATTCTTTGACAACGGTTGATTAAATATCCGCCATTGTATGGCGAAACACGTGTTGCGTTTTTGTAAAACTGTTTAGTGAAAATCTCAATGTAAAGTGTTTTTTGAATACGACGTACTGGTCTCACCTTCAGGGCTCGTTCTGAGTACTGATTCACACAAACCGGAGGTCGGGGCGGAGACGAGACAGGGACGTTCGTTTTTCCAGCGCCTTTCCTATAAAAAACGGTCAAATGTACAGAGACACGGAAAGACATGGAGAGACGCGGAAAAGACACCTCGTCTCCACCAGACGTCCTGATGTCTTTTTTTTGCAAGAATAAAAATTGACCTGGCAACATTGCCCATAATAAAGAAACGTGAGGATTTGACAATAAAAGTGGAAGTGACAACTGTTTTTGTTATTTCAAGAATGTTCAAGTCTCTTCTGAAGTTTGTAGGATCAATTTCAATATAACCAATTCAAATATTACTTTCTGCAATCTAGAACCTTGTAGAATTTTTTTTTAATTCTGGAATAATCTAGAGACCTATTTAAAGAATGAGTAGTGAACACATTCCGGAGAATTCTAGAAACAAGCATGCGCAATTTCATCCAATGAGATTGTATAAATACGCGGCAACTTGATAATTTCGTCAGTTTGAAACTTCAGATTTTCGTATTGATTTGAGGTAAATTGAAGTGATAATAACAAAATGTCTCTATTTCCGTATTTCTTTCGTGATGTGTTGAGACCATTGAGGATGATGGAACATCAGATGAAGCTGGCAGAGGAGATGTTCCACCCGTCGACATTTTCGGCATTGAACAGGCCGCGGTACACCATCAACTTGGAAGAGGATCTGTCTCAAAGGGATGCGGTAATCCAGGATAAAGAAAAATTCCAGGTAAAGTTGGATGTGCAGGATTTCAAGCCGGAGGAAATTGTAGTGAAAACTTTGAACGGCAACGCAATTCAGATAGAAGCAAAACACGAAGAGAAACATGGAGAAGACAAAGGGTTTATTTCCAAGCATTTGATTAGGAGATTTGTTCTGCCGAGGGGACACGATCTGCAAAATGCCGTATCTAGTTTATCCTCCGATGGGGTGCTCACTATCACAGCACCCAAAAAGATTCAAGAGGCTAATGAAAAAGTGATTCCAATTTCCCATGAACAGTCGGGAAACCAAACCGGAGAGGATAAGAAGTAGGAATGACCGTATTTTTTCAATTAGTTTTGCAAATATTTTCGTAATACATTTATAGGACAGCTTTGAGAATGAATTGATCTGTCTCATTATTGGCTTATATCTTATAGTTGTATTTATATATAAGATATTTGGGTTCGACTGATAGATCTAAGATGTACTGTACTTTTTTCATTAAATATAAATATTTTCAAAAATTGTAGTTTATTTACTTCTTCATAGAGCTCACATTCAATACGATTTTTGATATCGACAACTTCAATTGCTTAGAAAAGTGAATTGATACTGTATGGAAATTATTTCTAGAATCATTCAATTAGTAATTTGGAGCTGTCGAGATGAAAGTTGATTAGTCATCCTTCTGTTATTATATCAAAGAAAGACAAATACAGATTTAATTCACTTTTCAGGTGTATTGAAGGTATCAAGATGGATGTGGTGAAAGTTATCATGTAAAGTGTAAATATTTGGCTACATATATAAAGATAATTTAACTATGTTGAAAGGTCATGGGAAATTTAATTCTGGAGGGATTTGTAACATGAAGAAGTGCATTGTGAGCAAAGCACCTTCAGTGTTCTAATTTATTGCATTTGACTCACCTACATTATACACAAATTACGCCCAAAACAATATCAGACTTCTTATTGGTATTCAATTCAGATCATATTTCTGAATATGAAAATGTTCTGCAAGGACATTCATAAGATAACTAAAGAAAGTGCAACGCAATTAACACATTTTCCATTCTTGTTTGAAGACCACTACAAAATAATCATGTTTTTTATCAAAACTTCAGTTATTGTAGTGAGCAGTTGACTTAAACGTTCCAACGCGATCAACCATTGTACCACCATATATTTATCAGCTTTTGTTGTTCTTCACTTCATAAACTGTAACTTCGATTCTTTATATTGAACGTTAAATTTACCAGAGCAAATTTTATGAATTGTTTCCACTTTCATCCTTCCTCAACTCTTTTCTCAAATATCTCTTGAATATACTTTAAAAATATGGAATGGGATACCCCACACATCCATTACTTCATCCATAATATATCCTTTGATTATATTCGTTAGCCATAATTTCAGTTCTTTTTTAAATCTGTTATCACTTGTAATAGACTCAATTTCGAATGGAACTTCTGCATAGGCAATAGGGCACAAGTATGTGAGAAATCTTTGACTTCGAGGTGTACTTACTTTAGGAATTCTTGAGGTTTTGTGCTTGAATCTGGTATCGTGCAAGTGATCCACAGACAATAATTTTGTTTCATATTTCCAATGATACATAGCGAGGCTTTGAAAATATAGATGTCTACATGTAAAAAATTTAGATTCTGCGAAAAGTATTTCAGACGGATAGGTATAATCTCTATTGACAATAATTTTAATGAGAAATTTTTGAGTGACATTTATAACCCTGAGATGATTATCAGTAATACCTCCCCACACAATTATTCCATAGTTGATATGGGACTGTACTAGACTGAAATATAATGTTCGTAGCTGTGCTATGTCAAAAATCTTTTTGAAAAACTTAAATTTGTTCAGTAGAAACCTTATTTTATTCGCAACATATTCTGCGTGCTTACTCCATCTTACATTTTTATCTATTATTATGCCAAGATATTTTATATGTTCTTTCATATTTATAGTCATTGTGTCATTGTCATTATCGATTTCCAACGAGGTATAATTTGGCAATTTGTTGTTGAAATAAGAGAAAGGTACAAAGTGAGTTTTTTTTGTGTTAATTGTCAGCAACCTGCTCTTAAACCAACTGACAATTTTTATAAAATCTCCCTCAACCTTGTCCTTCAATTCATTCCAAGTTTCAGCGCGATATAGTACGGCTGTGTCATCAGCGAAACTAATAATGGTACCTTCTGAATTGACCCTAAACAAATCATTCAAGTAGATATTAAATAGGAGAGGCCCCAATACCGTTCCTTGGGGGACTCCATATTCTATGGTACGGTAAGAACTAAGTGTTTCATTTATATCAACGCACTGTTTCCTATCAGAGAGATAGCTTTCAAATAATTTCAGCGATATATATCTTCCAAATATCAATTCTGAGTAATCAGAAGTTATGTATTCCTAATTCTGATGTCATGTGCGAAGTCACAAAACTATGAACTACAGTTCATACCATAAGTACCAAAAATGAAATTTTACCAAATAATAATTACCAAAAATAAAATTTTTGGTAATTGCAAGTTCAATTAAACTGTCAACAGAATCACCTGAGATAGTACCTGAATTGTGCCTATTCATTAAGCATATAGAAAAATTGTACCTGTTATGTTACCTGTTATTTTACCTAATTCTGCTATATATTTGGATTGTTTGCAATTAGTCGTTCAGTTGAGAAGATAAAGTGTCAGTGAATGTTATAATAGTTTCTGTAAATATGAGTGTGGACACTGAAGATGAAAGTTCCATCCTTACTGGATTTTTGTTTGGAAATATTGACGAGGCAGGAAATTTTGAAAATGAGTTATTCGATTCCAATGAACGAAAACAGCTTGCTTCTCTTGGGAAGTTGGGTTTGGGTTCTTTTATCAAAGACATATTGAGCGATGAAACATTAACAGAAAAAATTGAAAGTGACTTCGAAACCTATGATGTCACACACAAACAAACTGGTGCTGGGGTTGAAAACTTTGGTTTACAAGGCAGCTTATCTTCCGAAATATATAGGTCACAAGACAGTCAAGAACATTTCAGCAGAAGTACTTATTCAGGAAAAAGCGGAAATTATTCTGGTTCTGATGTTGAGGTACCATTAGCTGAAGATTTCTTTGATATGACTGAACTTGCAAACGAGGAGGCAGGCTGCATAAATGAAGATTATGATGCTGATGATGAAACTCCTAATGAATAAGCTATGCCTCTGATGGGGCATATCAAGAAAAAAGCGAAGGAAAGAGAAGCTGAGAAAAAAGCTTTCGGAGGTGTCGATGTGTTCTCTATGAGGACTCCTGAAGACTTGACTGGTCGAGATGGTGAATTGATTTTGCTAGAATTTTGTGAGGAATATCCCCCATTAATGAATCAAGTTGGAATGTGTTCCATAATCAAAAACTATTATAAGAGGAAAGCTGGGAAAGACTCTGGTCCTCCTACATATAGATACGGAGAGACTGTCTATGCTCGTACTTCTCCGTTTTTAGGTGTATTGCTCCCGGGTCAGTCCATCCAAGCTATAGAAAACAACATGTATCGGGCTCCAGTTTATGAACATAATATTCCAGAATCTGATTTCATAGTCATAAGAACTCGACGGCAGTATTATATTCGGGAAATGGATTCGATATATCTTGCTGGCCAGCAATGCCCTTTGTATGAAGTGCCAGCGCCAAACTCCAAAAGGGCAAATGATTTTGTTAGGGACTTTCTTCAGGTTTTTATATATCGTTTATTCTGGAGAAGCAAAGATAACCCTAGAAAAATAAAAATGGACGATATTAAAAGAGCCTTTCCCTATTATTCCGAGAACAGCATTAGGAAAAGATTGAAGCTTTGTGCTGACTTCAAAAGGACAGGCTTGGATTCGAAATGGTGGGTTATCAAATCAGAATTCAGACTACCAACCGAAGAAGAAATTAGAGCTATGGTATCTCCTGAACGTTGTTGTGCATACTTTAGTATGATAGCTGCAAAGCAACGTTTGAAGGATGCTGGCTATGCCGAAAAATTCACTCCCGCGGAAGATGATGATGAAGAAATACAATTGAAAATGGAAGATGAAGTTAAAGTTGCACCTTGGAACACTACTCGAGCATATATTCAGGCTGTGAAGGGCAAGTGTCTCCTTCAGTTGACTGGACCTGCTGATCCTACAGGTTGTGGGGAGGGTTTCAGCTATGTCAGAATCTCCAATAAGCCAACTCAGAATAAAGAACATGAATCTCAACCAAAAAGGGCTGTAACTGGAACCGATTCAGATTTAAGAAAGTTGTCTCTAAACAACGCCAAAGCCTTGTTGAGAAATTTTGGAGTTTCAGAAGAAGATATTAAAGAGCTCACACGTTGGGAAATTGTTGATGTGGTGAGAACACTTTCTACAGAAAAAGCTAAAGCTGGGGGAGAGGGAATGGACAAATTTTCCAGATGTAACAGACTTTCTATAGCTGAAAATCAAGAAAGGTACAAAAAAGAATGTCAATGCATATTTGACTTGCAAAATCGAGTTTTAGCAAGTGCTGACGTACTGAGTACTGACGAGGAAGAGAGTTCGGAGGATGGAAGTGATGAAGATATCGAGGAAATGGGCAAAATTATTGAAAATATGTTAAATAACAAGAACACAAGCACGCACCTTACGCTAGAGCGAGAAGAGCTAGAAAGACAAAAATTGATAAAAATGATGGAGGGCGCTAAAGATAGACCAGAAGATAAGAAGAAATGTACAGAAGTAAATGATGGCCAACGTTACCCGCAAGGCCGAGTATTGAGAATAGTTCGTACACTCAAAACCCGTGAAGGCGAGGAGTACCATAGACAAGAAATCGTTCGAAACCAAGCTGTGATAGACGCTTACGTTAAAATCCGTAAGTCAAAAGATGAAGCTTTCATCCGACAATTTTCTTCTTCAAATGAAGCTGAAAAAGAGGAATTGAAGAAAGAAAAACGTAGGATTCAAGATAAATTAAGAAGGATTAAGAAAATTCAAGAAAAGAAGGGAACGGCTGGTGGTCATGTGCAGACTACACCAATTGTTAGTTTACCGTCTGCAAACTCTGCTCGTGTCACACCTACGTCGAGCAAAAGTACAACTCCCTCGCTCCCCAAGTCATCAAGGAAGACTAAACACATGACTGACTCAAAATGTGGGTTAACAGGCATGAGTACTGCTATAAATGTTGCTATGACAGATAATCAAGAGAGATGTATTGCAAATCAACTCAACACTGGTGATGAAGAGATAAAACATGAAGGTTCAATGCTAAAAGTGCCTAGAAACGATCTGTGCAATAAGAAGAGACCGCGGGAAATCTCTGATTCACACTGTGAGGGATTGGCGAAAAGGAGACGAACTGTTCCAGTTGTTCGGTTGTCCGATCTGCCTTTACGAGCAGTTGAAGAATCACATCATGAAACCGCAATGAAGTTATATGATGATTTAGCATTGAGTGAAAGTGACGATGAAGTTTCCAATACTCCTCAAGAGCCTATGCAGGAAGATTATGATGCAGACGATCTTTGGTTTTAAATGTTTAATGTGGGTTATTTACACCGAAATGATCATTTAGCAGTGAGTGAAAATGGAGATGGAAGTGCAAATATTTCTCAAGAGTCTATGCAGGAAGATGATGGTACAATCGATTTTTGTAAAGTAATACTTTGACTTTTATATGTTCATATTAGTGATGGGCATAATCGAATGATTCTGAGAATCGAATGATGAGTACTCGAATGATCCCAAAAATCGAAATATCATTCGAATGAAATCACTCGGATACTACGTCACTCGTCATTCATCGATTTAATTCGAGATCCGTCGATGCGAGCAATAAGCACGCAATCACTCGATGCTCATGAGGTCATGTGCCATGTGAAACGCCTACAATAATTGCGAAATTAGGAATGAAGTGGATTATTTTATGAGTTAGGATTGTTTGAATTTGTCGCACTAAGAATACAAACAGAGAACATTGAAATTGAAACAGTGGCAATAATTTTTCAGTTTGGAAGATTCGAAGCCATTGTAACGAAATTTCTGTTATTACTCATAAATTCCATTATTTTTTCTACTCCTACTTATTGTGTAGTTGATACCTTTATTCCGTTATTATTACTGTTTTTATATTGAACAATGCGGCCTGGAGCTAGGAAATCTATTGTTTGGGAACATTTCGACAAAAAGGAAAATGGTCAAGTTCAGTGTCAAATTTGCAAGTTTTTTAGTACCTAACACTACCAATTTAAACCGACATATAATTGATTTTCACTTTTGTGAGGACTTTAATTTTTGGTTTATGTTTTCAATATATTTTAACAAGCCACCATTAATTTTCAATAAATGTTATCGTCAACAAATTTCTGAACATTCTCAGCCCAAACCTGTATTTCACCACATCCTACAAACAATTGTCGGTATATAGGCCGGCACTGCACTGAATAATCGAATGACCGATTATTTTTAATTCGAATGATCCCATCACTGGTTCATATATCGATATATATTGTAGGTTATGAAAGAAAAATAAAAATGTTGGATTGTAATGTGCTTGATTCTGTTAAATAATCGAATATCTTACTCAATGGAATATGAGGTATTCGAATTGACAATTAGTATAGTTCACTTCCTCTTGAAGATGATCACTTGGTGATCGAAACACGTGTCAAGGTGTTGAAAATATATGTTTGGTGTACATGAAACTCCAGTAATATTCACTTTTTCCACTATTCATCAAAAATATTTCTTGAATATACCTGACAAATATATTTTGAACACATAGGATGGTATACCACACACAAATACATGTCTAGTGCTTTCTGAAAGACCTATGGCAGTAATGAATTAAAATTTGTATTCTGTGGCATTAATTACGAAGTGTTGATGAATAGGCTGATTTGCACTGGTAGATCTACCATGACGAAATCCATGTTGCTGCAATCCCATGATAGCTTTTTTGTTATACTATTTAACAATTTGGGTAATTTGTTCTATTTGAGCAAAATTTTAAATGGACTTGTGGATAGTACATTTTTGACCAGTCGAATTAATCTTCATGTTCCACCACCCGGAATTCGACCGCGGAAATATATATGGATTTAGTCCAAAATATAACAGTGATGACGCTTCTTTCCATTCGAAAACTGTGGATAAGGGAGAAGTTATCAAAACAAGAAATAACTAAGATATAGTTTTAATGGAAGATATTCAAGTATATACAATCTGGGAACATTCAGTAATCCCGCAACAAGTAGAAAAGGTTACCACCACAATATAACCCATGAAACATCAGTAAATTCGAAGACAGTCTCTACCCACCGTTGGGTTATTCTACCAGAAATGAATGCTCAATACAATCCACAAAAGAAAATATCAGTACAGAGTGTATAGTTGCTATTTCAAAAGAATAAATAAATGAAAAATTGCCGTTTTTTAATGTAACTATTCATGTACCATCTTTGCATATTAATTCTAAATCGGATACCATGACAAATTCAACACAGTACATCAAACATTTGATTCATCAGATGATAAATTGCTCAGTCAAAATTCTGACACAGGACATGAAAATGGACAAATATTTCAATTGGTTAGTCACGATCAGCCAGAGTATTTAGTTGCGATTTCATAAATTACTCATTAAAAAATATTGTACTTTGAAAGTCTCATTTAGAGGTCGTTTATCACTTCAGATCAATGAGGTTCAATTTACTTCTAGAAGAATCAAAGCACTATTCATGGGTCGAACTAGTCTGAGGGAGATTTCCAAAAACCATTCCACTCCAAAGACCAATAAGCTACTGGGTATCTTCCAAAAGCCAAAGTAATAGAAATTGAATTTGCATTGCATTAGAACTATGAAAAAAATCCAATTGGGAAGCAAAATCTATAACACCTCAAAGGTGCGACTTCGTTCCCTTCTGTCAAAAAATACAACGCCCATAGAAGCTCATAAGTACGATTTTAATGTATCCTGAAATTTATAGTACCTACCGTGACCACCAGAAAGCGATGGCAGTACAATGTACAAGTACAAGCAATTTTAGTTACACGTGAGAATCGTTGTATTCACGCCACGTGCCAGTGTAGAGGTGTCTGCAGTATGCTGTGTAATGCCCGCTGCAAGTAGTCCCACTGTGATTCGAAAGTGCATATAGATTGTAACGACAAGGAGCCACATTGTCTGCTGCATAATGGCCCATACCTAATTCTTCCAGAGCAAAGTCTTGCTTCTGAATCTTTCCGTTAGGGAGAATCTTGAAAAATGAATGACTAAAATACGGGGAAACTTATGGATTGATAGGGATTTTGTGCATTCTTTTCATGCACCTTGAACACGTCGGTTTTTCATCTCCATCCAGAATTTCGTCTCTTGTGAAGGAATCCAAGCATTTCGACAATCTCAGTTGGCCAGTTATTTGTGGCATGGGTAGAGACAGATCCCAGAAAGGATGCAAGGTTACTGATGAGTGTCCACAGTGTGTGTGTGTGCACTTCATCGTGCATTTCAATTGACCAACAAAACTATCTACAATCTTAGTGTTGTCCATTCTCAAATATTTGAGCAAGGCACTTTTTTCTATCGGCTCGGAATTTATAGTACCTACTCTGACCACCAGAGAGCGATGGCAGTCGCAGACAAACCAGTCGGCCTTTTTATTTAATTTTGGCGTACATCCCCACTTTGGTATGATCCGGCCGACTGGTTTCCAGCGACTACTACCCAATTCTGTTGGTAACCACAATAAATACCGACATGGTACTGCCATCGATCTCTGGTGGTCAGAGTAGGTACTATAAATTTTAGGGTACACTAAAATCCTACTTATGAGCGTCTATGGGCTTAGCATTCTTTGCTCCTATTCCTTAACGAGGACAAATGTCTCTCCACTTACAAGGAATTTTAGTTACACGTGAAAATCGTTATATTCGTGCCAAGTACCAGCGTAGATGTGTCTGCAGTATGCTGTGTAATGCCGGCTGTGAGTAGTCCCACTGGGAATCGAAAGTGCATATAGATTGTAACGACAAGGAGCCACATTGTCTGCTGCATAATTGCTCATATCTAATCCTTCTAGAGGAAAGTCGATGGTAGTATTTAATTTGCCTCTGAATCTTTCTGTTGGAGATAATCTTTCCTAATAAATCGGTAAAATACGGGAAAACTTATGGATTAATAGGGACTTTGTGCATTGTCTTCTTTTCTTGCACCTTGAACACGTCGGTTTTTCATCTCCATCCAGAATTTCCTCTCTTGTGAAGGAATCCAAGCATTGCGACAATCTCAGTTGGCCAGTTATTTGTGGCTTGGGGAGAGACAGATCCCAGAAAGAATCGAAGGTTACTGATGAGTGTCCACAGTGTGTGCACCTGACCAATGAAATTATCTACAATTTTTGACTTGTCCCTTCTCAAATATTCGAGCCGGGTGCTTTTTTCCTGTCGCCCAATTTTCCGTCAATTCTATCAACTTCCTCATGCATACCTTTCAAAAGATAACGAAGATACCCCTGGGCGTCTTGATGCGCATGACCCATGAATCGAGGGGCAAAACTCTGAATCTGACTTTTTAAAAAGAGACTGTGTTCACTACTTTATCGGATGAATCTTCTGACCACAATTCCTTGATAACTTCTGCAAATGCTTTAATTAAAGCACTCTCCATACTAGAAATACTAGTATCGATATCTTTCATGTATTCATCCTTTTTTAAATATTCCAGTAACCATCTCGTATTTGGTGAACATTAGATTATACTGTTCGTGAAACTGTTGCCAATATTTTTCAGCCCATTAAGCTCAAAGATTTCAATTGAAGAATGTATCTCTGGTCTGATTTAGTCGTAGCTGTTGACGATACGTTCGCCACTGCTGTCTTCTTCCAAGTAATCACGGATGCAATGATTCTCCCCATTATTGGACCAGCAGGTTAAGGAATTCAAATCTGAACTGTTTGAAACTGAATTGGATAGAGATATGGGAGAAGTTGATTATTCCAGAACTTGTTCATATTTCTCTGCATCTTCTGGCGGAAACTTACGAGGGGACTATTACAAGAAATATGGGGAATCGATCTTTCAATCAATTTTGTACAATGCAAATATTTTTTTACAAAAACAAAAAAAACTATTTCAGTAACGAGAATAAAACATTTTGAGCAATTCTTATCCAGTAAATCAGAATTTTGGCTTACAATTTTAAAACTGATTCAAAGTTAATACAGTGAATCAAATATACTGAAGTCGGAAATATTATGAAAGATATTTATCAACAAATATTCAATTTGACAAGTCTCTAATTAAGTAAGTCCCAGGATATAAGCCGTCATTTGTAATCAGTCAGCATAAGTGATAGCAAGTCAGAATTTATACCCAGTAAGTCAGCACTTTCAGTTTAAGGAGGAAGAAACAAATTTGATTTACTTGGTTGAGTAATGAAAAAAAAAAAACAAAAATATTGAATAATTCTTCGCCAGTCAATCAGAATCCGACATACTATTTTAAAATTAATTCAAATTTGATACAGTAAGTCAAATATTCTGATCTAATTTTCAACTACAGCCGGAATTATTGGTTTTATTCAACGAATATGTTATTTGTCAAGTCTTTTATCAAGTAAGTCACAGGATATAAGCCGCAATTTTCAATCAGTCAGCATAACCGAGAGCGAGTCAGAATTTATACCCACTAAGTCAGGATTATCAGTTTAAGGAGTAAGTAACAATTTTGATCTATTTGGTGAAGTTGAATTCTTTTATAGGTACTTGTTCTGGATCTTTATTGAATATATTGAGCCAGTTAGAATTTATACCCAGTGTCAGGACTTTCAGTTTGAGGAGAAAGTAACGAAATTGATTCATTTTGTTAAGTGATAAAAAAAGACTTAAAAATTTTTGGGTAACTCAAAGCCAGTGAATCACAACCTTGGCTCACTATTTTAAAATTTATCCAAATTTGAAACAGTAAGTCAATTATAGTGATCTAACATTCAAGTGACATTGGAATTATTATGATAGATTTTAATTAACAAATATTTCATTTGACGAGTCTCTAATTGAGTAAATCAGTTTGAGGAGTAAGTAATAATTTTGATTTATTCGGTAAAATTAACTGAATAAAATTCTAGTCATGTAATAATTGAATGATCTCTAATAATGGACATTTCAATAGTTAAGTTACAATCAGTCTTGGGGAGTAAAAGAAAGAATTTTTACTGGTCACGTAAACACGTCAAAACTCACTTCATTTTTAGATTGTAATTGAAAAATTGATTCAAACCAGCCCGTATTGGGAAAATAAGTCAGGATTTTTTCACGCTAGGCCATGTGAAGCAAAAAAAGTCAGGATTTGCACATCAACTTAGAGATTGTACGTCAAAATTCTTACTTTCCGAATCAATTTAAAATTTGAAAGAGGCGCTATTGTTGGGTTAGTTTTAGTTGGTATTTTTATTCATTTATTTAAATTGGATTATAGAAATTTCCAGATAGTCTTTTTTGGTTTGACAGAAAATTTTTCACCATGAAAGTAGAAAATATTTTCCACTCAATGAACCAGAATCAATACATTTTTTATTTATTCGTGAGTCCAACTAGGTCAATACAATGACAGTAAGTCAGCATTTTTGATTATTGGGTGGAAAATAATTCACCTGGTGGTTTGAATAATTTCAAGACATACTTTCCTCGGCCTAAAACGAAAATTAGTAAATTCTGAGATAATAATTACCAAGCTTTTTTGCGATGAAAACTATCAAATTTTCATTAGGTTATAAATAGGAATAAGCTATGTAAGTTAACTAGGTTAAAATGTTTATTCGACATTCTTAGTCAGTTCTACAAATTTATAGGTTAGAATCAGGAATTTCCGAATCAGTTCTTTCAATAATGGTGAGATTAAGGTTAATTTAGGTTTCAGTTCAAATTCCAACTCAGCAAGTCAAATCAGGAAATCAAAAATATCAAATGATAAACTGAAAAATATCGACAAAAAACGACAAACTGCTGCTCATGTGAAAACATGTCTCAATCGCAGATTCTGAACATAACGAATTTGATTTTAGTATTTGTCATACCACAGAACACTCTGACCGAAAATCCATTTTTGCATCCCTGAGTAGGTAGAGACTCTTTAGCCAACACAACATTACTGGCAATTCGCCTTCCACTTGGTGCTGAAGACTAACAGAAAAGGGCCGGATTACATAATGCATCGTTAATATTGTTATGTAATCATAGACTTAATGAAAGCTTCGGAAGCGCTACCGAATACAATCATTCTTTCGTTAGAAAGGGCAGAGATGGCGGAACGTACAAAAAGTATTTTGCCGCCTAAAATAATATTTCGGTATCGCTTCCCAAAAAATAAATAAATAGCGGATAAATATTAAAATGAAATGTTCAGTTTTTGAAACGAAATATTCAGTTTCTATACGAAAAATCAAGACTTTCAATTTGGCTGAACGTTTTCGGTTCACGTCAAGGTGTTAAGTATTAAACGGAAAGGGACACGTAGCTGTTGTATTGTGTTATGTTCCTTTTCAGTATGTCCGCACAGAGTCCCAAAACCCTCTCGAATCTGAAAACAAAAATAAAAATTAATACATATATATCTGAATATACAATGTAATTTGAAAAAAAATTATAATAAAAAATTTATATTGAACGATAAGTCGACCTAAACGATAATGTACCACTGTTGTTATTCCAGTCTTCAAAGAAGGTGACAAAACCGATATTATCAATTACAGGTCGGTGGTAGTGTTATCAGCACCAGCCAAACTTTTCGAAACTGTCATTGTCAAGCATCTATATAGATCAGTTTCTCCTAAAATATCACAGTTCCAACATGGCTTCATGAAAAAAAGATCCACTGTTAGTAATCTTAGTAATGTTATCCAATTTATAGCTGAAATTTTTCAGTTCATATCTATCTAATCGAAAACAAAGTGTGATAGTGAAAGGGCATAAGTCCAGTCCATTTATTGCATCGTCTTGAGTTCCACAGGGTTCCAACTTGAATCCTTTGTTATTTATTTTATTTATTTACAGTCTTGTCTTGCGTCGTCATGCAACCTAGCAGTTTCATGACCTAAAGGAATCATTGGGTTCCTATCTTCTCTCTCTCTCTCTCATTTTTATCTTTTTTTTCTCTTGCTTTTCTCTCGTCTTCTTGTTTACTGGTACTAGTCAGTAAGTAAATTTTTGTTTTAAGTTTAGTTTGTAGTAAGGGTCTGAGTGGAAGACTGAACTCTCACGTTTTATTAACTTAGTTTTTTATTTTATTGAAACTTAATATTGTTTGTGGATTTGTGGTAAATAATAAACGTATTATTATTATTAGAATTATTACCTGCAACAAATATTTGTATATCACTTTTATTAGAAGCATTTTGAAAAATGCTTCCATTATCTGGTGTCCTCAATATAATTGTCACTTCAACGAAATAGGTAACTATGACCTTGATATTTCCAAAGTAGTGCTATTTGAAAAGTACAACATACAAACCCTCGAGAAAAAAAAGAGTATTTGCATGGTTAATATACTTGTACAAGATGATACATAGTGAAGTGGATGGTACCTGTCTTCTATCAAAAATCTATTTCAATGTACCTGCTTATGAAACTAGATGGTTTCGCACATTTTATATTGAATCGGCAAAAACAAATTATTATCAAAATGCTCCATTAAATGCTATGTGCAATGCCTATAATAATGTACATAATGCCTGTGATATCTTCTTCCAAAATCTTACTAGTTTTAGAAATAGATTGTATAAAATTGTATAACTATTGTTGAATATTTTTTTAACAACTTTTTTGTCATTTTGTTGTATGTACAAAACTATTTGTGATATTTACCTTTCATACTCTGTAAGTGGGCCACAGTCTCTAGAGTTTGTATATAAAATAAATAAATTATAGAGCTTTCAAGGCGCATACAGACGATCGTCAAAATATTTGGATTTAACGGTCCTAGACATTCGATTAGTAAGTTTTTTTATGTTCGTACACTCGTCTCGAACACATGTTCACATTTTCAGCTGTTTAGCACGTTTAGTTGACTGGTGTTTTACGTGTTCGGCAATTTTTTGCTATCTTAAAAATGGATCAAAGAATTTGCATGAAATTTTGTGCAAAAAATGAAATCGAGTCTCAACAAAACTTTTAATGTTGACAGTGGCATACAATGATTGTACCCTGACTCAGAAAAATATTTACAAGTGATATAAGCTTTTCACAGAAGTTCGAGAAGATGTGAATGACGACTCTCGCCCTGGACGCATCAGCACATCAACAACAGATGAAAAAATTAAAATGTTAAGAAAGTGAAGAAAATTTTTATGGAGGATCGTCGAATCACTGTTAGAGAAGTTGTTGAGGATGTCGGCATATCGGTTGGCTCATGCCATGTAACTTTTCGGATATTTTGGGCACGAAGTTTATGGCTGCAAAATTGCTGAATGTCGACTAAAAAAACCATCGCATGAGCATCGCTCAGGAATTGTTGAATGACATTAACGGAAAGTTTGTCAAATGTCACTACTTGTTCGTAACTCGACTCGTGCATACACTTTTAGGAAGTTCTTGAACATTAGTGGTCCTTCGAGCTAGATAACTGTTTTAGGTACCCTTGACCCGCGTAACGGCTTAGAATATGTATTTACTTGTAACATAAACACTAATAATGATGTATCTCACCTTGCCCTGTCCAGTTTGACACATTTGAGCGGTCCGCAAGCCACGACGGTTGCAGCTCGCGGCCTGTCCAGCAAAAGGGCGATTTCGCCGAAATAGTCGCTTGGTCCCAATCGCCCTACTTCCGTTGGTTCTTCGCCTTCAATTCTGTTCTGTTTTACAATCGCCGTACCTTCTACGATTATGTAAAAATCATCGCCCGGCTCTCCTTGACGTACGATTGTTTCGCCATCTTCGAAACTGACGGGTTCCAAAGCGTCGGCAACCTGAACAAAAAATAAAAATGAATAAAAAAAATTGTTTATACTTGTATTGTTACTGCTCAAATTTTAGAGTATTCCTTGCACTAGGATTCACACATGTTTCTTTCCGTGGGTTAGGCTACCTATCGGGCGCGTCCCCAGGTGGCGGATAGGGGAACGGCCAGGGGACTGTAGGCCCTGTCCGGGAAGCCAATGTGGTTTTACGGACGAGGTCGCCGGACTCCTGGTCAGTGACAGAAATAAGTAGGGTGAGGGGAACTAAAACTCCCCAAAAGCCTTTGTAAAACATGCCGCCGTAGACCAGCCTACCCAAGCTAAGGTGTAAGGAATCGTGCCGACAGCTGAATGGTCGCAGGGTGATATGTGGTCACGAACGGTCCCTTTCGGGAACTGGCCGAAACCTAATTGTATCCAGCCTAGCTCTGGTAATGCAGGGCTCTGTCAGAGGTGACCAACTCTTTTCTTGCTACTCGTGGGAACACACATGAATGAAACAACACAAAAACAAAAACCAATCCAACAGAAATGTCCACCCCAATCTACCGCTTGGAATGAGGCTGGACATAGCAGATCACCTCCAACAGCAAGGGCACTGCCTGCAGCTGGAACCAAGAGCTCCGGCTTGAATAGAGGCAAGAAACCGGCTGCCTCTGCAGAAAAGCTCCTTCACGTGTGCACCTCCACGGAGGGAACCCCAAAAAGGTTGAAGAATACGCGTAACGACAGTAATATCGCTGCACTCCAAAACCTTCGCGGAGGCCATCGTGAGACACCTCAAGGTTGCCAAACAAAGTGTGTGTTCGGAGAGTCTTGGCCTACACCTGCCAATATAAGGAATATGTCTCCTAGTGACCTATTCACCTTCCTGGAAAGAACAGGATGGACGATGACCTAGGAGGACAACTCCTCGGGAGGATGTACAATGGGTCACATGTGGCCTAAGTGCTGTGAGTTTACACTCACCCTCCCTACTCTACAGATACGGATGTTTCTTCAAAAACACTTTTGCACAATTCTGCAGGGTTATTCTGCTTAAAAGTAGCTACATTTATAGGCTGGTTTCATTTCGCAGAAGATCGATAGATAATTTTTTACTGTATAAATTAGGTTTATTACAATTACAATTTTCTCTACGAATTCAAATTGAACCAAAGCGCTGCATTTGGCATTGATAGTGTTAATGAATGCACTGTTCGATGTTGGCTTGTGGACTTTTGTTCTGGAGATATCAGCCTCGAAAATGAGCCCTTAAGTGGATGACCTACAATAATCCAGAGCAAGGATTTGAGGACCCTGGACCCATCACAAACGGTGCCTGGGATGGCAAAAGAACTGGGCGTCACCATACGACTTTTGATGATTTAAAACGTATTGGAAAGGTCAAAAAGCTCAAAAAGTGGGTGCAACACGATTTGAACGATCGAAAGAAATTGCCACGTTTTGATGTCTGTTCTTTTTTTTCACAAGCATAACGACCGTTTTTTGGATCCTCTACCACAACAGGAGACGTTCAAAACACTGGTTGGACACCGATGAGCCACCCAGGCACTTCACAAAGGCGAAAACTTACCAAAATAGATCACGGTTACTGTATGGTAGTCAGCGGCTGGTGTAATCAACTATAACTGTCTGTAACTGGACAAAACAGCGTCAGTCGGCACTGGTCAACGGAATAGGTCCGATCTTGCTCCACGATAACGCCCGCCCGCACCTTTCACAAATTACAGTCCGAAAATCAAACGAATTGAGCATTACAGTTCTTCCTCATCCACCTTACTTCCCAGACCTCTGGCCAACTGACTGCCATCTTTTCAAGCACTTCCATAACTTTCTAACCGGTACAACCTTCGTCAATTTAGACCAGGTGAAAAACGGCCTTCGTTGACTTCATCGAATCCCGAGTACACAATTTTCATGCTGAGGGATTTAATGGACTTGTGTTACGTTGGCAAAACTGCACTGATTCAAATGACGCTTATTTCGATTAAAAGGAATACATATTCACTGAGATTAAACAGTTTCAAGTAGACTCATCAAAACGGAAAAAACTTTTGAAACTACCTGAAATGAAATGACACTGAAATTTAGCAGTAAGGCTTTGCAGCCAAAAAGAGGAAGAAATTCACTTTCTTTCAGCTCTGGTTCTGCCGAACTCTAAAAACCTGATTCGGTCCCCAGCGGGGCAGACACAAAGTATATGTTCTGCTGTTTCATCATTTTCCAAACAAAGGCGACAGACACTGTGTTCCGACAGTCCGAGTCTCTGCATATGATGATTCAAATGACAGTGACGTGTAAAAAAGCCTGTTAGACATTGTAGTTCATCCCTACTGTAATCCAACAACCGTGAGCCAATCCTGGAAGATTCTGCCAGAAGTCCATAGATTTTCTTGCCAAACAGGTGTTCAATGTTTTTTTGAGAAAGCCTAAAGCGATGCCAATGATAGGTTCTGGTCCGATGAAGCTGCTTGCAGCATCCTCCTTTGCAAGGGAGTCAGCAGCCTAATTGCCTTCCAGGTCAACATGGCCAGGAATCTAGACCAATTGCCATCAGGCAATTGTACCATCATTGCTCTGACAATCATAACACAAATCCAATGGATTTGTTTGGGACCTAAACTGCAAGTTTTGCCACAAATCCTTCGACATGTCCATAGAGACAGTCTGGCTTTGTGTAAAACTTTTTCCAAGTGAGCGTTCCAGGCGAGTCTTTTATCAAGGACAATGCCAAGATATTTCACCTCCGTACCAAATGGAGTGACCTCACCATTGAGGAAAAGTGGCGTTAGATCGTCCAATGTTTTCCTCCTGGTGAAGGGGATTATCTCAGTTCTGCTGGAGTTGACAGACATCTGCTCCCTCAGACACCAACGTTCTTTGGAGGATATTACAAGCTACCCTTCCCGACGTGGACCTTGCCAAGATGACAAGATCATCTGCATACGCTTGCAGAAGGTTAGTACTAACTGAAAAAGCGGTGAATGCAATAACACTAGCGCCATCTATGTGTTAGGTCCTGGACATTTCAGTCCATGTAGTAAAGTGTTGAATAAACATCTAACACCCATTATATTGATTGAGAAATAAAACACGCATTGAAAAACAATCGATTCTCCCTTTAGAGTGTCTCATAGAGCTTTCCGAGTTCAAATTTGAGTTGATTGGATATTTTCCGCATGACCAACAAAGGTTAATTTACAAAGCCTTGCGCGATGAAAGTGATGGCTAAAAATAAAATCCTAAAATATATTTCCAAACGTGTCTTCTCCAATTCCTTGCATATTCTAAATTTGAAACTCACCGTAAGACGTTCCCATTTATCGAGATTCTCCAATATCGACACCCTGGAAAGAAACTCTTCGTACATTTTTCTTTTTCTTATAGTGGAACCCATGAGAATCCTTCTGTAAGAATCCCGATCGATCCCCCACAACTTGACGTCCGTTTTGGCTTTCACAGTGGCCGCCCTGGGAGTACCGTAAATGAGGGCCAGTTCGCCAAAACTACCACCTTCGCCTATTGTCGTCACCAACTCATTATTTACATAAACCTGAAAAGTAAAAGAACAATTCAATTATGATAATGAACAACAACGTGTTTGTTGTGCATAAAAAATAGATTTCATACACGAAAGGGAACGGGGTATTTTCCCCTTCCCAAAAGTAAGAAGTGTTTCAACAATATAATCAACTAAGTCTAAAATCAATCAGTCAGAAAACAAAACTAGAGAGACTTGGAAGAATAAATAAAGAATTAGGAAGAAGCACAAACAACTCGAAAAAAAAACCAATAACTCTTAAACATGATGATGGGTCTACAAATGACTCAGATGAAGTAACTGAACTATTTGTTGAATATTTCTCAAATACAGCTGAAAATTCCGTATCTAATCACTTCGGGCAAAACTTGTCTTTACCCTGTACTGTTACTGAAAATATAACCATTATTGAACATTTCCAATCCTATCCGGTTAAAGGATATGAGATAAAAAACGCCCTATCAGAAATGAAAAACCGCAGCCTTTGATGAACTGTCAATTAAGAAGATAATACTTTCTTTTATTGTACCTTTGAATCAATCTCTCATTCAGGGATACTTTCCAGAAGTTCTGAAAAAAACATTCGTTATACCTGCATTTCAAAAAGGAAATCCCTCAGAAAGAGACAACTATATACTATAACAATTTTCAATTGAAGGTAACTCATATACAAATTGAGAGCTAACGGCAAATGTTAGAACTAAATTCTTACCTGGGTCATTTTTATTGTCTATGCATCGCCAGTGTAAATAATTGAAAAGTAAGATGATTCCATAAAATTTGTCCCCGTAACAAGATAGCTTCTGCATATCGATAGGATGTACGAGCGAATAGGTGAACCAGTTCGTTGAATACTTTGAAACATCGGTAAACTGATCAACACTTCGCAGGTCTATTATATTTGCGTCCTTAAAATGCCATAACTAGTCTTTCGGTTTCTTCATTATCAAGCGTCCTTATCTGCATAGGCGTAGTGTGTTCTGTTTCTTGTGAAGGTTACTTTGTTTTGTATTTATGAAATATATTTTATTATATTTATTTAATAGACTGTTATATTTATTAACTTTAAAATATAAGATAGAGTTGGCCGATACTTGTTTTTCAAAATACATTATCGTAGATATTGATCACATTCACACTTTATTGTGAGATAATTAGTTGACCTAGTTATTAAACTCAGGTATGAATGTTTTTTTATAGGTAAATATCTTTGATTTGCTCGATATCAAAATTATTTGAAAAAGTTGTAGTACTTAGGGTTATGGATTATTTGGAAACAAGTAGGCTGCTATGTATGTCTCAGCATGGTTTCAGGAAAAATAAATCTATAGGGACAGCTTCCTATCACCTTCTGAATTATATTCACACAGAGATAGATAAAAAAATTATGTGATCTCACTATTTTTCGACTTATCAAAAGCGTTTGATACAGTGTGCGCCGAATTTCTCATCAAAAAACTGCCAATGCTCGGGTTTTCACGAAATATGATAAGTTGCATACAATCTTATATGACAAGTGTATAAAAAATGGTGAAAAAACATCATTACTATTATTATTATAGCTAGTTCCAAGAGGAAAGTTAAACGTATAAAAATATATATCCCGACAAAAAACAATCATTGTTAATCTATTCTATTAGTAAACGGATATGTCTACTCATTAAATTTGAAAAAAAAACGAGTTTGTATGTGTTCAATTACTTGAATAAAAAAAATATTTCGAACTCTAGGCTTAACATGCTGTTCATGAAAGTGCTGGTCCAGATGGAATCCCACCTGTCTTGTTATTCAACTGTTTCACTTTCCTTTTTGTGCCACTGAAAATAATATTTCGAAACTGATTTAACCAGGGTTCCTTTCCGAATGTTTGGAAAAATCATCTCCTTATTCAAATCGGGTAATAAAAACGATATAAAAAATTACAGAAATATTTCTAAAATTCTAAAGAATCCACGTACGTGTCTATCTGTTTGCCTCTCATTAAACAAAGCTGCGTTACTTTTCCACTTTCTCCGAAACAGAATGAACCATATTCATCGAATCGAAAGAAAAGTTGACTATCCACATCAACTGCTTTATTGTTAATAAAGTTGAATCGTCGATTGATGTTTTTGTCAGTTTGACAAAAATTGTCACAAACCTATTATCCAGTGAAATGTTTGAAATTCTATTGCTGGACGAAGTTCAAATTTTAAAAAAACGATAGGATTATGTCCTCTTGAAAATAAAAGTATTCTACGTCATGAATCTGTAAACCCTTCATAGATATTTGACTGACGAACAAGTGCGTAGATGTTAAACGTAACATAGAAATCATTTTCACTAAACGCAGATCAAGTTGAAATAAAAACATACCTCCACTTCCCCTTGATCGATAACGTAAAAATTATCCCCCTCGTCGCCTTGTTGGATGATGGCCTCGCCAGGAAGACAGTTGACAGGAAACATGGCGTCGAATATGTCCGACCGCTCGTTCTCGTCCAGATGGGAGAAGAGCACGTTTTTGGCGATGGCCTTCGAGAGGGCCGCCATCGTTTTGTAATCCTTCGGGACGACCTTCTTCACGTAGCTGGTGGCGTCTTCCTCGGAGACCGGTTCTGCGGAGATGCCGCCCCTGCGTCTGACCGGTTGCTGCGCGTGCGCCGGCAAAGGCGACAGATCCTCCGTATCCTCCGGGGACGCTGCCTGTTGTTTGGCATCTAAGGCTTGTTCCTGGAAAAAAATGTATATTGGTCAGTTCGAATCATGCCAAATTTTCGTAATTAAATGACACATTTATTTATTCAATTATTTACGGCAATGCCCATTTCTTACAAAAAACATTTTCTGCCTGGGTGCCATTTGATTTGTTGATTTCCTCAAGGTTCCATTCTATGACCCCTCTTGTTTCGAATATACGAGGGCTGTTTGATGAGTCAGTGACTATTCGTATAGGTTTTTTTTCGGCGAATGAGCGTTTTATTTTTCAACATAGCCTTCTTTTAGGTCAATATGTTTAAATATTACTGGAGTTTTTTCCCAACACCAAATCGTTATTTTTAACACCTCGACTCGTGTTTTGATCACCAAGTGATCATCTTCAAAGAGGAAGATTAAAATCTTCCTCAGTTTTAATCTTCCTCTTTTCGTATTCACAGAACCGCGACACGTGTTTCGCTGGACACTAGCATCTTCAGGCACCTATTGTAACGTCTGGAGATGGTATTGTATATCGAAACATGTGCCGCGATTTTGTAAATTGTGTAAATATCACATTGAAGTGTTTTTTTGGATACGGATCTAATTCTGCTTGTCAAGTGAAGTAACAGATCTACAGTTTTTTGAAAGATTACGTTTGCCGTTTTTGTATTTAAGCTGACCAAGAAAAAAGAAAAAACTTTAATACAAGCTGAAGAGTATACAATACATTGGTGCGAGTGAATAAGTTGTGCATATTTTATTATAAAATGTAAAGAGTGGGATTATTTTTATTTGATGAAATGTATAGAGATTTTTCTCAACACCTCAGGTGGATTCAGGCTCAAACACAAATATTACCCAAAATCAATCTGAATTGCAGGTATACCTGTAAATAAATTTTGGAAAGACACAACTGACCAGCGGCGGCTTGCCAGAGGATGCAAGGGAGGCTTAGCCTCCCCATAAAATTTTAACCTATTCAAAACCACTATCACTCACTACGTAGTACGTACCACACTGTATTCCGCAACTCAAAATCACCGCCCATGAACGAATAAACCATCATCCCGAAATAATAAATGCCATACGTTGCAGGGGAGTCAAGCCTCCGGCCGCTTCAAAAAACACAGGCTCCATGAGACCGATCCAACCAGCGACATACGTCCCGATTTGTAGTTTAAGTTGCAGAAATTATAGCGCTAGAGGAGGCTAGCCTCCAGTTGGTCTCCGTTAGTGTACGACTGCGTTTGTTTTTTATTTAATTATTCGGATGGGATGCCGTGACGGATTGGGACTGAAAAATATTTCGGTGAATTGTTTTAGTGTTTCTTGATAACATTTGTTTTTTGTGTATGAAACAGGCAGTATTGTATTATAGCAGTGCTTTTTGGTAATATTTTTAATGTGTTTTTGAAGTGTTTTCTTTCAATTTCAAGGTGTTTTCAGGTTTTCACTTTTCGGTAAGTTTTATTTTTTATTTATTATGGATAAGTTGGACGATATTAAAAACTCTGACGATATAGTCGATTGATTGCTGACCAATGATAATATGATGATATGATAATAAATTTGACATTATTAAAACTCTGGGAAGGCCTCAACCAAATTTGATTTCAATTAAAACGTCAGATAATCGACAAAATCGAGGATTTAATATTAGTTGGTACGATAAATTCGATTGGTTAACAGGCTCCATTAAAGGTGAAAAACTTTTTTGTTGGCCCTGTGTTTTATTTTCCGTACAAAACGTATACCAAACGTGGATAGGATACTCCGATTTAAAAAATTTACCTCGTTCTACAGAAAGACATTTTAAATCTAAGGAGCATATATTTTCGTCTTGTAAATTAATTGTTTAGCAAACAAAATATAGCAACAGCTTTAGATACAGCTCAAAAAGAGGACATAATTGCGGTCGAGTTTAAAAAGACTTATCGATTTTACGATTTATTTGGGTTCCCAAGAATTAGCTTTTCGTGGACACGATGAAACCGAAGATTCGATTAATCGCGGCAATAACAAGGAACTTTTAAACGGTAGTGTTTTTTCGGGCACCTCAAAAACCATCCAAAATGAGCTCATAGACAGTGTGGCATTATTAAGGAAAATATAAGCACGGAGATTGAAAGTGTTTCTTTTTTTGCATGGGAAATTGATGAAACTACCTATATTACCTGTACATCACAACTTTCAATCGTTTTTAGATATGCCAAAGATGGTAACTTCTACAAGTTTGCTACTTATTTCTATATTGAGATACATCTTTCCTTAATATTTATGTAAATACATATTTAACCTCACTTATGTCTAAACATATGAATTTTTCGTTAGCATCATTTCATACCCATAACTAGGGAAACAGTTTAAAACAATAATTTTCAAACTTTGCATTATTTCTTAATATTTACAATAATTTTATGGTGTCTCTTCCAATTTTATTTAACAAATATCATATTGTCTCCATTTGACATTAATTTACATCCTCTACCTGTTGTCTATTTTGTGAAAATTGAAAATTTTTATACACAAATTTTGAATTTCTCGCTCTTTCGTTCTTGTTTTCATGTAAAGTATGTGAGCTTTCAAACATGTACCATCTAGCTGTACTTCTTTCTACGAATTTTCCTGAGATGTTGTGAATGTTTCCATTCACTATTGTTATCGAGTCATTTTATAACAATTTTTAGAACGATAACTGGTATTTCACCAGAAGCTTTGTTGATGTTGAGCTGTTTTAGAATTCACCGAAGGAAACTGATAAAACACGTGCATATTTTGCTTATCTTGGATTCATATATTACCCATCCATTATCACTTTGATACGATTGATATTCTTCTCAATTGCTTACTCACGTTTAATTCAAGTCCTCCCCGTTTTTCGTTATTTAATGTGTTATATAGATATGTGAGAAAATCATTCTCTGCGACGAGAGTGAGGTAAGGAGAAAACCCTTCCATTTCAACACCGACAAGTCGATACTATGCGACTTCTCGATTACTAATTGCATTTTCAATGTGAATATCTATTCGTTGCACACATATCCTAGCTCTTTCATGGTTGTCGCTGCCAGTATATTCGAAATAGTGCAAACAGAATTGTCTTTTGTCGTTTCGCAAATCATAAATCGAATTATCCCGCAATCTATGCCCTTTGATGTATGACAGGAAGCCCGTATTCACTATCGATGCCTACCTTATTGGATTACGAATTCGATGGATTTCAAGGACAGAATTCTCATATAGACTTTTTTTAGAGCGTCTCTACGGATACCCTATCAGGGTAGTCTCCGGCACGATTCCGAATACTTTATCTGTGCATCGGAGCAGACAAGAGAAAAAGAGTTTCCACTCTTCACGAAGTCTGACGTTTTTTGCCATCTCCGCTTTCCATTGTATCCGTTGAATTGTAATTTTTCGCGGGTATTGCATAACGCTGAAAACATCCGACAAGAACATCTGAGGTCGAATCTGAACGTGCATATACATCAAATATATGTAAATGCAGGTACACCATTGAGATGGAAGATGGACGAAGAGAAATGGAATTGGAAATCAGTTTGGTCCTTCGGGATGGATTTATTCAATAAAGGAGTTTTGAGCTGATCATAGTTGAATGGTTATTTTTAGGATGGTTAATTTTATACTATAACAATTTTCAATTGAAGGTAACTCATATACAAATTGAACTGAGAACTAACAAGATATGAATCTTCAGCTCGATTGGGGTTTTCTTTTCTATTACTACAGGCACTTCCGTAGTTCCATCTGAGGTTGCAGTAACCTCAGGTACGGGTCTAGAATTTCTGTAGTTAATCCCATGAATGTACTATATGAAGACGATCCCCTATAAAATTTACAACTTAAAAGATATCAACAAATGGATTACGTGAAATAAATTGAATCAAATATATAGCAACGGTTATTGTGATATATATAAATATGAAGATAGTGGATAAAGATAGAAAGAGGTGTCAACGTAATGTACAACATTTCTCTATAGTGTCTATCATCAAGTAGCATAAAGGAAGTAGCGAAAAAAGACAAATAAAACAAAACATCAAAGAGTTTTAAGCTGATTACTGTTGAATGTTAAATTTTAAGGTGGTTAATTCCAATGCAAACTATCAATTGCTGATAATTTTTTGGAGTTCATCCCATTTGCTGAGATCTACGACATCACTCTAAATGACATACGTAACTCTATATTTACTATATCAGCGCAAGACAATATTGAAATTGTAATAAATAATGTTTATGTAGCCTTGATTTCATATGTTATGGACAAGTTGTATTCAGTATAAAATCTACAATTTCTGTAGCTATATAAAGACGTTGCCATATAGAATTTACGAAATAAAGAGTTGTCGTCGAATGGGTTACGTCAAATAAATTGGATCTAATATATAACAACGGTTATTTTATTACCCATAAATATAAAGAGAGTGGAAACATTTTTCTGTACAAAAAACGACTTCCCCGATCGGGTTACTGATCATGCTACGGACTAATAAAATAACTAAATTGAAATTCAATTTCAGATGAAATGGTCAAAAACTCTGAAAAAATCAAGTGTCTTGATTGTCAAAATTGTTGATACCGTTAATGCTATTATTGCAAGACGTTCCTCTAGTATAAGTAAATTAAGTTATGCTAATGTAGTGTCCTGATGTTGGTTGAACTGTATGTCGTTGTATTCATGTCGTTGTTATGAATAAGAATAAAGAGTTATGATGGCTCCCTAACATATCGAACTGGTCCACCACACTCCCCACACCCACACAATATTGAAATTGAAATAAACAATGTTCGTGTTGCTTTGATTTTATATGTTAAGGATAAGTTGCATTTAGTATAAAGCGGATATTCATGTTTATGACCAAAAACTCTTAAAAAATAAAGTGTTTTCATTGTCAAAATTGGTATCCTGATGTTGGTTACAATGTATGTATGTCATTGTATGTTATGAGTAAGAATAAAGGGCTATGATGGCCCCGTAACATATTGAACTAGTCGATCACCAGTAATCCAGGATGGGGATCTGGGGACCCTGGTATAGATTGACCCATCACAAACATTGCGTAGGATTGGGGAAGAACTAGGCGTCGGCTCCCAAGCAATTTTTGATGGTTTGAAACGTATTGTAAAGGTCAAAAAGCTCTAGAAGTGGGTTCATAATTTTCGCTGACGACACTACAAGTTGACAGCATCTTTGCTCATCAACTGAATTCATGGGACTATTCATTGACAGTGATTTGAAATCACAGAGTTGTCCTCTGGGTCTTACGCTGTGAGGCTGACATCTAATGCGTAAGAATTTGCTCCTGCCAAAGTTACATATCACTCTCTCATAGAATCTCATCCACAATATGGAATCCCTTTCTGGGCTGCATGTACTGTGACAAGATTGCAATCAATTTAAGTTATACAAAAAAGAACTATACGTTTTCTGTGTAAAGTAAAAACACGATATTGTTTGTATTGTGCTATGTGAATACGAATCGTTTTTGTTGTCTTTTTCCGTCTTTTTTTGTAGTATGTACATATGTTCAGTAACTACTTGAAATTTTATTCAACAAACAACGTATATTATTTCATAGTGAATAGTTTTCTAGAGAAAATTACTNGGTAACTGAATTTGTTCTTTTATTTCATCTAGTAGATACAAAACAGTTTGTTTTTTTAAGCGAAAACGTTGGTAAAAGTCAAGCTCATCATATTTTTCGAAGCAGTCTGTTCTTTTCCTATACACTTTTGGTCTTCTAGTATAAATAAATTCTTCATCAGATGAACTTGAGCTAGACGTTTCAAAATTATTCATATTTTTATGATTATTATGGCTAAACGAACACAAAACTAGCAAACGTAGCGAGTAGCACAACAAATAACAATTATAAAAATTGAGGTTATGTTGTAGTTAAATGACACTTTAGCGAGTTGAAGTAAAGAAATCGACACTTTAACTCTGAAGGACGTTTTTGGCTTGAAGGACACTTCAACTTGGTTATGAAATCAAAAATATTTATTAAAGTATCATTTAAAGTTAAAGTAACCTTTATGTTTCTTTATGAAATCGGCCGTAATATGTGTAATTTTGTTTTTAAATAATTTTAACCAAGCTTTGTCAATAAGATATGAATCTTCAGCCCGATTGGGGTTTTCTTTTCTATTACTACAGGCACTTCCGTAGTTCCATCTGAGGTTGCAGTAACCTCAGGTACCCACGAGGTACTGCTACCTCTTTTTGCTACCTGTTAGGTAAATTTCGTGTTGATCTCTCTCACCTGTGCGGTGAGGATTTCTTTCGATTGATGAACTGCCAATAGGATCACTTGAGATAGTACCTGAATTCTACCTATTCATTAAGCGTATAGACAAAATTTACCTGAATTTCTACCTAATATTTTACCTAGTTCTGCTATATATTTGGATTTCTTGCAATTAGTCGTTCAGTTGAAACGATAATTTGTTAGTTAATGTTATAATAGTTTCTGTAAATATGAGTTTGAACAGTGAAGATGAAAGTTGCATCATGACTGGGCTTTTCTTTGAAAACATTGATGAGTCAGTATATTTTGAAACTAATTTTTTCGATTGGTTGGGTCCGGACGAAATTGAAAGTAAAGATGCTCAACAAGAAGAAATGGAAAGAGACGAACAAGGGAACGATATTGATAATAATCAGCTCAACACTGATGGGTCAGTGGACATTAATGAAGAGAGTAGCCTCTTTAACGACTTGGAAAATTTAGAAATTGATTTTTTTAATTTCAATATTTCTTATGGAATGTTAGGTCTGGATTCTTTTGTGGAAGACATAATAGGTGGCGTAAAAATTGAAATTAGTGAAGATCAACAAGAGGAACAAAAAAGAGAAGAACAAGGAAACGATATTGATAATAATCAACTCAACAGTGACAATAATGAAGAATGTTGCTTCTTAAATGAATTGGAAAATTTGGAAATTGATGAAGGTCTTGCCCTGGGCAATAAAAAGAGATGGCGAGAAATCTCCGATTTACACTGTGACATACCTGTGAAAAGGAGCCGAACTGATTTTTCTAATGAGCTTCAAAATATTTTTAACATTTCGAGGTATGTCAGCTCACCTCATGCCGCCGACATGAAGATCTACGATGATTTAGCAGTTAGTGACAGTGATGATGAATATGTCATTACCCCTCAAGAGCCTATACAGGAGGATGAAGATAACACTTCAAATGTTTAATGTGGGTTATTTCAATTATTGATGTGACTTGTATCTATGTATTTATATATCAATAAATGGTTTAGGTTATCCTCTCGCGAATAATATGTATTTTATTGTTTTTGATTTTCTTAAATAATCTGAATTCAAAGATAATCAGCTCTGGTTCCTTATGACAACATTAGTTCATCCTAGGTTGCCGAATCTTCAATTTCTGTAGCTATATAAAGCCGTTGCCATATAAAATTTACGAAATAAAGAGTTGTCGTCGAATGGGTTACGTCAAATAAATTGGATTCAGTATATAACAACGGTTTTTTTATTATCCATAAATATAAAGGGAATGGAAACATTTTTCTGTACAAAAAACGACTTCCGCGATCGGATTACTGATCATGCTACGGACTAATAGAATAATATTTAAATTCAATTTCAGATGAAATGGTCAAAATCTCTGAAAGAATTGAGTGTCTTGATTGTCAAAATTGTTGATACAGTTAATGTTATTAAAGTAAGACGTTTCTCTAGTAAAAGTAAATCGAATTATGCTAATGTAGTGTCCTGATAGTGGTTACACTGTATGTCATTGTAATCATGTCATTGTTATGAATAAGAATAAAGAGCTATGATGGGCCCTAACTTATTGAACCGGTCGATCTACAGTAATCCAGGACGAGTATTTGAGGATCCTGGTGGACACTGACCCATCACATACTGGGCGCGGGATTGCGGATGAAGTAGGCGTCAGCCCCGATGCGGTTTTTGATGGTTTGAAACGTATTGGAAATTTACCTGATATTTTATCTAATTCTGCTATATATTTGGATTTTCTGCAATTAGCCGTTCGGTTGAGACGATAAAGTGTCAGTGAATGTTATAATAGTTTCTGTAAATATGAGTGTGGATAGTGAAGATGACAGTTCCATCCTTACTGGATATTTGTTTGAAAACATTGACATGTCAGGAAATTTGGAAATAAAAGAAGACATTGAGAGTGACGAATATCAACAAGAAGAAAAGAGAAGAAGAAGGGGACACTCTTGAAAATCAACTCAACAGTGATGATGACGATCATTGCATCTTTTTGTTTGGAAACAATGATGAGTCAGGAAATTTGGACGATATTGATGAGTCACTGGAAACTGATTTCAGTGAACAACAACCACATGTTTCTCGTAGAAAGTTGAACCTGGAGTCTTTTGTGGAAGACATAATAGGAGGTGTACAAATAAAAGAAGAAATCGAAAGTGATGTATCTCAACAAGAAGAAATGAAACTAGACGAACATGGGGACGATATTGAAAATTAACTCAATACAGTGGACAGTGATGATGGACGTTTCATCTTTAATAACTTTTTGTTTGGAAGCAATGATGAGTCAGGAAATTTGGACGATATTGATGAGTCACTGGACACTGATTTTTTTCAATTCGAACGAACGACAACCACATGTTTCTCATGGAAAGTTGGGCCTGGGTTCCTTTGTGAAAGACATAATAGGCGGTGAACAATTAAAAGAAGAAATTGAGAATGATGAAGCTCAAAATGAGGATATTAAAGGAGAAGAACATGGACACGATGTTGAAAAACTCCACACTAATGGGACAGTGAAGATGACAGTTGCAACCTTACTGAATTTGTGTATGAAATCATTGATGAGACAGCGAATTTGGAAAAAGAAGAAATTGAAAGTGATGGAGCGGAAACAGAGGAAATGGTGAATCCTGATGGGTTCACCATTTCCTCTGTTTCATTGGCCAGGGCAATACCTTCACCATCAGGGTCAGTGGACAATAATGAAGAATAATGATGTTTCTGATAAACCTCCAAATATTTTTGACATTTCGAGGTACGTCAACTCACGTTATGACACCGACATGAAGATCCATAATGATTTAGCAGTTAGTGAAAGTGATGATGAATGTGCCAATATTCTTCAAGAGCCTATACAGGAAGATGATATGACGTTTTTTCAATATGACTTTTATTATTATCTATGTCTGTAATTTTTAATTTACTTTAATTATTAAGTTTAATAATCCTAAGATTTGCCTACGCCCATGGACGACAACGAAATTCAGGCAAATTTTATGACACTTCATGATTTATTACTCTACACTCTTTTGAAATAGACTATAATGTTATTAAAGTAAGACGTTTCTCTAGTAAAAGTAAATCGAGTTATGCTAATGTAGTGTCCTGATGGTGGTTACACTGTATGCCATTGTAATCATGTCACTGTTATGAATAAGAATAAAGAGCTATGATGGCCCCTAACATATTGAACCGGTCGTGTGTGGATAGTGAAGATGAAAGTTCCATCCTTACTGGATATTTATTTGAAAACATTGACATGCCAGGACATTTGGAAATAAAAGAAGAAATTGAGAGTGATGAATCTCAACAAGAAGAAATGAAAAGAGAAGAAGGGGACACTTTTGAAAATCAATTCAACAGTGATGATGATGATCATTGCACCTTCAACAACATTTTGTTTGAAAACAATGATGAGTCAGGAAATTTGGACGATATTGATGAGTCACTGGAAACTGATTTCAATGAACAACAACCACATGTTTCTCGTGGAAAGTTGAACCTGGAGTCTTTTGTGAAAGACATAATAGGAGGTGTACAAATAAAAAAAGAAATCGAAAGTGATGTATCTCAACAAGAAGAAGAAAATAGACAAACACGGGGACGATATTGAAAATCAACTCAATACAGTGGACAGTGATGATTGACGTTTCATCTTTAATAACTTTTTGTTTGGAAGCAATGATGAGTCAGGAAATTTGGACGATATTGATGAGTCACCGGACACTGATTTTTTCAATTTGAACGAACGACAACCACATGTTTATCATGGGAAGTTGGGTCTGGGTTCCTTCCAAAATGAGGATATTGATGGAGAAGAACAAGGAGACGATGTTGAAAAACTCCACACTAGTGGGATATTCCCCTGACCTCTTGCCAACCGACTACCATCTGTTCAAGCGCTTCGATAACTTTCTCACCGGTAGAACCTTCGCCAATCAGGCAAAAACGGCCTTCGCCGATGAAGTCGACGAAAGCCGCTGATGAGACTTATTACATTTCAAAGTAGACTGACAAAAACGGACAAAACATTAGAAACAACCAAATACAATAATTGACAGTACACGTGCATCTCTCCATAAGGTTGGATGCGCCATATAGAACAGAGAAAGCTAAAACTCTGAACGGCTGAAATAGCCGAAAGCTTAATAAAAACCAACAGAGAAGCTCACGCGAAAGTTGTATCGCATTTGGAAAGTTCACGAATTATTGCGAGATAAAAAAAATCTTTGAATTTGCATAAAGCTTCAGTGAACTTTTACCCAGAAAGGTTAATTATCATTCCATGTTGTTTCTGTTAACATTCTAGCCGCGAGCACGTCATTAGGCATTCATCCAATTTTTGCGTGTGTTGCGGCCGAGGTAGAAAAACAACGTTATTAAAAGTTCCATAATTCAAAATTGGAAATGGATGTGGAAATGAGCATAAAGAAACTTTTATGAAATCTGAAAATACCACAGACAAACATGTTTACTTCATTTCATTATATGCAAAGTATATAGAAAATAATAAGAATACAAGTCAAATCATCTAAGGAAACAATTTGTTCATGTCAATTTCAACTCCCTACACTGTAGCTTGATACTTGTGATATACTGTTTGGAATCTTTGGTGTAGTAATGAATATTACCGGAGTTTTTTCCCCAACACCAAATCGTTATTTTTACACCTCGACACGTGTTTCGATCACCAAGTGATCATCTTCAGTTTTATCTTCCTCTGGTGATCGAAACACGTGTCGAGGTGTAAAAATAACGGGGAAAAAACTCCGGTAATATTTTGTAGCTTGATAGACTGACGCCTATCAGAAAACAACTATTCCCCTGGCTAATATCACGAAGGGCGTTGGGTTATATCCGATAGGTGTCAGTGCAGGATTCTTCACTGAAGTTATTCTTGCATAATCAATTGGCAATACAACTGAAAGAGACGACCTTCAATTTTGGAACGGGCACACTTGCAGACCGGTTTCGAACTCCTTCACCTCGATACCAAGACTTGACAGATTGTCTCTGGTCTGGATTCCTGGCCATACTGGCCTGGAAGGCAACGAAGCTGCAGACTCCCTTGCAAGGAAGGGAGCTGCAAGCAGCTTCATCAGACCGCAACCTGTCATTGGCATCGCTTTAGGCTTTGCCAAACAAACATTGAACACCTGGATGGCAAGAAGATTTATGGACTTCTGGCACAATCTTCCAGGATTGGCTCACTCACACCCTTCGAGGCTTGATACCCAACAGATGTTGGACTACATTAGGGATGAACTACGATGTCTAAGAGGCCTTCTTGCAGGTCACTGTCATTTGAATCGTCATATGCAGAGACTTGGACTGTCGGAAGACAGTGTGTGTCGCCTCTGTTTGGAGAATGATGAAACAGAAGAGCATATGCTTTGTGTCTGCCCCGCTGGTGACCGAATCAGGTTCTTAGAGTTCGGCAGAGCCGTACTCTTACCATCTGACCTGAAAGACCTATCACCATACAAACTAATCGGCTTCGTTAAGAAGCTGGGTTTATTTGGCCGAGTGTGAATGAGTATGACCCACAATAAATCCTTACGTGTTGGGTAGGGGATCGAATAGACCCACTCACTATAGACCTAACCTATTCCTGCATATGCTGTTGGCGATACAACTGCCGCAATAGAATTTCAATTTTTGGAACACACTTGGAGACCGGGTTCGGGCTGTTTGGCCTCTCGTCAGGGCAAGGTAGTGTTTACCATCAACATAAAATCGATGATATCCGATAATTGAAAATTGAATTCCTTCAGAGTGCCTATCATTTCTCGAACTAGGCTGAAGCGGACAAAAAACAACAAATTTGTCATCGCCCCATCTGCCTGTGAACGAGGTAACCAACAGCATATGCGAAATTTGCCCAATTCCTCGTATAAGGAAATAAATCTTCTCACATATAGTCAGTGGGTATATTTGAAGACTGGTAATGAATCAAATCATCTAAGGGAACAATTTGTTCAGGCCATTCTCAACTCGCTACACTATACGTTAATGGACTGACACCTCTCAGAAAACAACTACTCCCCTGGCTAATACCACGAAGGGCGTTGGATTATATCAGACAGGTGCCAGTGCAGAATTCTTCACTGAAGTTATTCCTGCATATGCTGTCGGCAATACAACTGCCGCAATATATTTTCAATTATTTTACCGTCAAACAAACTTTAAAAATGATTTCTACTAAAATTCAAGTTCCATCGACCATTCTCATAAATTAATGTATCGAAAATGGTTGTTTTCCGAAATTGTTCAAAACTGGAATAATTAAATCATTATACAAAAAAATGAGATTAAATGGATATAATTAACCTCAGGATAATAACACTAATGTCGAATATGGCAAAAATAATTGAAAAAATTATGAGGAGGCAGGCGTCTTGTGAAATTTACGAATGAATATAAGCTGATCGCTGACGAACAATATGGATTCAGGGGTTGGAGATCGATAGGCGACGCAATATATAAGCTCACATCACATATTTATGATTCCTTGAACAAAAAATCCAACACTGTGCATTTTGATACAGTAAGTCATCCTAAAATTTTATAAAAGCTGGAAAACATTGGTATTCGCGGAACAACGTATGAACTCTTCAAAAGTTTCATGAACAGATCGTATACAATGAGTAATTCGGAAACTGTAGGCTTTGGGATACCTCAAGGAACTGGACTAGGCCCCGTTCTTTTCACAATTTACCTGAATGAACTGCTCGTTGTTGATACAAAACGTAAGGTTTTGCGCTTTGCGGATGACACTGCCCTATACATAGGATCAACTCAAGTTATGTGTAGAAGAAGATTTTTTAGCAATCGAATCAATCAGAAAAAAAAAACGAAAGTTGGTTTCTACAAAACAAACTCACAATTAAACTCGATAAAACGAATTACTTACCAGTTACATCATATTCGAATAGATTGTCTGATATTGTACAACTTAATATTAACAACTCAATTAGATTTCTAGGGGTAACAATTGATAGACACCTTCGTTGGGACTTACAAATGAAAGAAACAGAAATAGAAATGAAGAGTACCTAAACTTTCTAAATTCCAATATCTCATAAAATTTCTAAACATGGAACATATGAAAACTCCATATTTTGCACTTGTTCAGTTCCTGGTGCAGTTAAATATTGTAATTTTGTGAATCTTGATATAATTCAAAAGTGGACCATGAAAATAATACTTCAAAAAGGCCGAACATTATCAAGTAACAGAGTTTTCAGAGACATGAGCCAATTGTTTTGTTTGAATATTCAGTTAACCCTAGCTGGGCACTCCTGCCAAACATGAAACAAGAATAATTTTGTGATCACCCCTCGGTATGAGAAAAATAATACAAATAGCGAAAAACCAATAGAAAACGATACATTCGCATATGTAGGTTTTGAGACAACTTTCAGGATGTCAAAATACAAGTTTAAACGAGTTTATAGCTGGGTATCTCGAATATCGAGGTCAACTTATGACGACTGGACTAATAGGGTACTGAAATATATTTTCCAGTTCTGGATGTGTAATTTGTGGGGGTTTCAAGTTGAAATTTCCTCTATGCAATAAGCTTGTATGGTTGGATGTGGGGTACTATATATCTTGTTTTTATAATCAGCGATGAACCAATTCGATAGCAAAGAGCTGACCTAGTAAATTCATTCATCCAGAGAATATAGATAGCAGACAGTTGGCCGCAGACAAGTTTTTTAGGTCGTATAAGGGGTCCACGAGGTTGATCAATCAGAGAACTGAGCGAATTCAGACATTCAGAAGCTCGGCCGGAGAGGGAATTAATGGAATACAAACAAATTTTCAGGGCAGTTTTCAACTGAAATTGCTGTTTTTCTGCCTCGTTCGATATATTTTATGTACAATGAAAATATAATGTCACCCCATGCTTCTCAGTTGAAATAGGTCAAGGTCTTCGTGATTGATAGAAGCTATTAATTTAATGGCGCTGTAAAATAACTTCCGATAATATGGTTATCATCTCGGAAAAGTGGAAAATCAAAATAAAATACCGTGAATATCGGAAACAACAGCCGTTGAAAATAAATTCGATCCAAATATTCTATCTAGATATATCCAAGCAAGGATATGAATACTGATGTTATTTACACATACTTTTCTAAGGCCTTCCACAGGCTTGACCATGGCATTCTACTGAACAAACTAGTAGCCTTTGGATTATCTCCATCCTTAATTGCACTCTTTTAGTCCTATCTACGGGATCGAAAACAATATGTTCAGCTCAATGTTTCAAATCTACCGAATATAGTGTTTCTTCCGGTGTTCCACAAGGTTCAAATCTGGGACCGTTGCTCAATATATTCATTAATGATATTGCAGATGTTATAGATGTGTATTTCATTTCATATGCCAATGATCTAAAACTATACTGCCTCGTTGAGAACATAGATGATTGTGTGAACCTCTCAGCAAACGTAGGAGGGGTTGTAGAATGGTGATATCGGAATAACTTGTCACTGAACCCGGATAAATGTAAGGTCATGTCCTACAGTTTGAAAACCTTTAAAATTATCAAAATCATAATTGACTGCCCAACATTACTGGAAAAGTTTAATATTTGCATTCCTAGAATCTGTTCCAGACACCCGAGTACTTTCTATATAAAAACTTCTCGCACAAATGTTCTGGAGAATTCTCCGATCCATACCATGTGTAAAGTGACAAATTCTGTTAGCGATAATTTAGATATATTTAGTTGTAAATTGTCAAATATGAAATCCCACTCTCTAAAATAATTGTTTTGTCACCTATAATGAATATAAAATGTGTAGTCTTTATAGTCACTTGTTTGTATTGTTTGTAGTGTTTGTAGACTTTACAGTCACTTGTTTGTGATGTATTTATTATACTCTGTTATTTCCTGCTCTGTAATTGGGCTATGTCCTGTAGAGTATTGTATTACAAATAGGTAATACAACTATATCAACTTGCTTTTATCCAAGAGATTTCAGAAAAAGTAATTTATTATAAATTTCATTCTATTCATCACTTGATTCATTTAATATTTCATATTGGAGAAACAGAAACCGTTATGACACAATTGATTAAACTCATTCATATCGGTAAGTTAACTCAAAAATTAAGTATCTTCAAAAAATGCACACGATAACAATTTTTTTGAAGATACTACATAAACACAATATTTCTTGCGTTTCCTTCAAAAAATTATTTGGAGACCAGATTTCAAAAATGGTTTTTACTTTGAGAGAAAGCAGTGGCGTATTACTTTTGTCTTCAAAATGTTCGAGAACAAATATATACAGTCCATTTCTTTAGTGTCCTCCCCTTTTTATTTTTTGAACGGGTCAACTCAAAAAATTTAAATTTGGGAAAATGGAATTAATGCATGAATACTTAATTTTGAAGAGAAATTGACAGATGAAACTTTTAAGATGGCGACGGGGCGCCATCTTTGAAAAAAAGTTTAATAGAGGGGGGTCTTGTGACACATCATTTTGAAGCTCCTGACGAATACTTCACAACCTTAGATTATGAAGACAATATATTCACCTACTACAAACTGGCGGAACATTTAATAATTTCCTGAATAATATCGATATTTCTAGAAATATCAATTTTTTATCTGCCATATGGCAATTCCAACAACCCGATACGGTTTGTTAAGTTATTTTTTGTTTATAAAAACGACAAAAGTGTCAGTACGACAATGAACAACATTGTTCAGTTAGAATATTCTCATTTACAAGTAGAAAGGTAACACGTCAAAAATCTCTAAAATGGTCAATTCTCATCCAGTGGAAGAAAAAACTGAAGCGATTTTTATTTACGATGTGACGCGTAACTTTCACGAGACCGAAATGATTTTCAATGAACGTTTTCCGAATCGCCCTATCTCTATAAAATATTAGAGGGAACTTGTATCCAAATTCACAACTATACCGGTGGTATACATAACAAAAAGCCCCCAGGTCATCCGTCCATTCCGGAAGAACAGCAAGTGCAAATAATTGGTGGGATGATAGTAAATCCTGAACAGTCTACTATTCCATCGCGAATGTTTGTGAGATGTCTCTTTCTACTGTATGGAAACTTTTGAAGATTGCCCTGATCGAAGAAAAGAATTCTGCGAAATCATGGCGGAAACCATTGTAAGGCATCCTACCTATCTCCACAATATTTGTTTTAGTGACGAATGTACATTTTTTTAAACGGCAATGTTCACAGACAAAATTGCCGTTATTGGAGTGACACCAACGCTCACGTTTTCCGGGAAACAAATACCCAAAAATGCAGAAAAAATCAACGGTTGAGCAGGAATATTGGGAAACCATATTATAGAAACTCTATTTATTGATCAAAATTCAACAGGGGATCTGTATTTGAATATGCTGGAAACTACTGTTGACCCTCTCATTACTGAAATCATCGAAGCGAATCTTAAAGAATTCGACATGGATAGTGTATTCCAACAATATGGAGCACCACCACATTACTCCAGACAAATAGGAAGCTATTTGAATACTACTTTTCCCAGTCGTTGGATTGGCCGTCGAGGTCCTACAGAATGGCCAGCCCGCTCGCCAGATTTGACACCTTTGGACTTTTTTTATAAGGCTATTTGAAGCAAAAGGTGTACGAAACAAACCTGCTTCAATATAGGATATACGGCAGAGAATAATAACTATTTGTATTCGAAAATGTTCGGCGTAAAATATCGGACATCGTATATGAAAACGCGAAAAAAATTAAAAAAAAAAGTTATGGACGATCGCCGAATCACAATCAGCGAAGTCTCCGATATTTGCGTGAAGTGATTTGATAAAAATGCCTGGATTTCTGGGAAGGCAATTCATGAATTTCGCACCTGCTCACATTTCATGGCTTGTTCGTGAATTTTTTTATAAAAACAATACTGTAACGATACCCCAGCCTCCATATTCGCCAGACATGGCTTCGAGTGACTTTTCCCTATTCCCAAAAATTAAGATAGCTGTAGAGGGCAGTCACTTTACAAGAGTAGTTATATTGAAATGAAGTTTAACCCAAAGTTCGAAGCTCAAAAGAAGCGCTGGTATAAGTGCATAATATCTAATGGGGACTATTTTGAAGGCAACATTATAGTAAATTTCCGTTATTTTCTGAACTAATCCCGTACGAAGTTATTTTATCAAAAAACACCTAAAAATAAAGCAACAATCTGGATCAATCTGAAAGACCATTTTCGCTATTTTTGAAGGCTGAAATCTATAAACAGAAAGCAAACATTCAAAGTTGAAGACTTCACTGGTGGATAGAACTATGAACTTTGTTGATGTTTACCTGTTTCAGGACTCGTTTTATTATACTTGGCCAATGTGAATTGTTCAGCTGCAATAATAGCTGATGTTTTTCTTGAAAATTGATGGTGAAATGAGATGCAAATTATTCAGATGCAAATTACTCCAGCTACAGCAACTGTCGATGATGTGGGTGGAAATGTAGATTCAATGAAATTTCGTAAAGTTATAGCAAATGTCATAAAAAAACAGACAGAATGAATGAAAAGTAAAAACAAGTGGCCTTCCTGGCATATATGGGGTTTCACTCATTTGAATTAAAAGAATCAAACATATAACTACAGCAACTTGCCATACAAGGATTATGTTTTGAAGGAGACGTTATCATAATCAGTCAGTCTTTATTATATTTATCTAAAATTCACAACGTTATGCAGTCTACAATAATCAACTAATCAACATAACAACCCCTTATTTGAGAAAAAAATATCAATTGCACCCTCTGTGTATCTGTATCTATAGAGTGGTAGGGTTAGTGTAGGCCCACAGCACTTATATCGTGCCCTTTAATCCACCTCAGGATAATGTTATTATCTACCGAGGCTTTGGCTAAATCTTGGTGGCACTCTAGTACTGGCCCTAAGGTAACACGTTGTCTGTTCAAGGCTAATAGGGCTTGTCTGCTATCAGTGCAGATTGTTATGTTTTTGCCAGAAATTCCTTTCCTGGTTATTTCTTTTGTGGCTATTGAGACACCAGCCAGTTCTGTTTGAACCACGCTGGTATTTTTTCCCATTCCCCACTTAATCCTTAGGCTTAATGATCTGGACACTCCACATCCTGAGCCTTCTTTGGTTTTTGAGCCGTAGCATCTGACTCTGTGTTCTGTTTCATTTGTATTTTGTAGGGTTTATTGAACACAAACCTGGGTTCAACGGCATCCCTGGTTGCCTGCAGCAGAGGTTGCGCAGGCAACCTCTGCTGCAGGTTACGTGATACATTTGAACAAATATTTGCAGCAAGTCAAAACACAAAAATTTATAAATATGACGTCATATATACAAATAAAACTATCCCAATGCTTGTATAACAGAACAGTGTACATAATAATAAAAACAATCAATCAACTGATGTTAAAAATGAGAACAATTATTACTCACTCAAAGTCACAGGAATTATCTATGTTGTATAACATGTATTCATCTGTAGAATAAAAATAGTGATTTAAAAAAAATGATTTCAGTTTTTGCTTGAAACAGTAGAAACTGAGTTGTTTTATGTGACATGGTAACTTATTATAGAATTTCAAATTCAATGAATTATTTTGTGAGGTGCTCAGTCTGAATCTCTCAGTTCTTATCAGATTTCCTGATCTTGTAGGATATTCATGTTGTTGCGATTGTAAAATGTACTTTGATTTATTTTTATGAATTTCAATCAATGTTTCATATACAAAAGCTGTAGGAAGCAGATGGCCGTTGCTTGTAGAACTTTCGTTATTATAATCAGTCAGTCTTTATTTTTTTATCTTTGAATCACAATGTTATGCAGTCTTCGACATTTCCACTTATTGATAATCAACAAATCAACATAACAACCCCTTATTTGAGATCCTCACCCCGTAGACTTAATGTAAACATTCCCTACACAAACATTATCACCACAAATATCTGTAGCACACACGATTTTTCCGCAACATGTTGCGTAACCAGGAGGAAGGCTTGTGTTTGATGAGGAGTTTAATTATTCTTATTCCCTGCAGAGAGTGACGGTTTTCACAAAAGTGAATATTTACACGAAAAATGAAACTCCGGCAGCACCGTTTAAACTTTTTATGGAATCGCCCAGGGAGAATATGGAAAGGAAAGGTGGGCGTTGTGGATTTTCATCAATATGTTATACTTCTACTCCTACGCAATTTTCCGTGCCACACGTAGGGAGTTCAAAATAGGCGATACCTGATGTCGATGTTAGGAACTAGAAACAACATTGTTTGTCTTGGTAGTCATTAATAAGCACCTATTTTTGTCGCTGTCTTAATGTAAGGTTGCTTCAAAGTTTTGTCCGTTTTAATGTCATTTGTTTTTGTGGCTCCATATCTCAATAAATATTCATTCTACTGTGTCGTGGTTTATACTGATCGCTAGAGAATTTTGTATTTTTCCAAATTATAATTTTTTGCCTGGAAATTTTGCAGTCAACAACTTTTTCATGCAGACCATTATTTTTTAGAGAAAAAATTCTCACTGTTTCTTGTATTTTCATACTTAAAACTGTTTGCCTGATTTACAAAAAATATAATATGGTTGGAACTCCGGAACATACAAATTACATAACCCGGCCAGTAACTGAAAATGAAATACATCTTCCTGTTCCAAAAACAAGCCAGACAAAGTGTTCTTTAATTTATTGGTCGACACTGCACGAGTTGACCACAACTCTGTCACCGAGTTGGAACCCGTTCAGCAAAAAGCTCAGATAAAAGCCGTAGAGATCACCTTACTTCTGCGGAAACACAAGGATAAGCTAATGCATGGGGTCTTCTTCAATAACATTGGAGACCTTGGCTTATCAAAGCGCCTGACGTTCGCTTTTCTCAGGCCGAGTGGGCTGAAGTCGGAAATTGATGGGTTCATCATGGTTTGCCAGGATGGTGTCTTCAACACCTTAGTCTACCGCAGTCGCGTGATGGGTATAGAGGTTCCTGACACAAGGTGCAGGGCCTGCCGCGAGGCGCCCGAGACCCTAATGCACTTGCTATCAGCATGTCCAGCATATGCGGTTGCGGCCTATACCCATCGACATAACGCGGCCCTAAGAGTGCTATATTACCATCTACGACACTTTTACGGTATTGACGAGACACCGGTGTTGCCCTACGCCCCGGGGGATATTGAATCCATTGTGGGAAACGAGAAGTGCTGAATTTTTTGAAACTATTCGTTCTTCACCCTCATGGTCATACAAGATAATAAGCCTGATGTAGTCCTTCTCGACCAACAGAGCAAAACGATATCTGTCTTGGAGTTTTTAGCTCCTGGCGAGACAGATATCGTCAGAAAAGAGGAGGAAAAATGAATAAAATATCGAGATTTTCTCTTTGAACTCCGCAGACTCTGTAAATATGGTTGTTCTGATTATTGGAGTCCTTGGTGGAATGATGTCCTTTCTACTCTCGAATTTCGAAATCATACCGGCTTGCCGCACTAAGGCATTCTTGGCTCACTGCGCTTGCTCAGGGCACATGATTCTCGGACCCAATGATCACTTACCCCACTGTGTGGGGAGTGGTCATTGGTTGATAATGCTGGCGCGCCCTCCCGAATGTATCGAGGCTTCGGACCAGCGCTCACTACGGGGAAACAAGAGATTTAAACTTAACCTAACAAATGACAGAAATCAACATCTGCACGTGATGAATCAAGGCAGATATATCATGCCTTTTTTCTCAAAAAGCGTTTTAAAGAAATCCCCTGTACACCGATATGAAGGTTGATAGTGCGTGGGAGAAGAAATGTAGTTTTACCATTCACCACAGCCATATAGGCACTTCGAACATGCATTTAAAACGAGGTTACAGGCGATGAATAAATTAAATAAATCGGTATTGTCGCAGTTCGCGAAATGGTGTTAACCAAGTAAATGGGAACACATAAATAACACGAAATATAAAGAATTAGGAATTGGTTATAGTAATCATTTTATAACGCGAAAAATAAAAAAAAACACATGTGAATTCCAAGTTTAGATGGTGAGTTAAGATATGGACAAGCGTCCAAAAATATGGGATGCAACTATGTTTTGAAAAGTATATTAACATAAAAATATATGAGGAGAACGAAATATTAAAAACAGATAGTTTTTGGTTCACAGATGGATCAAAAACACCTTCCGATTCTGATGCAGGTGTTTTCAGTCGCAAACCAGGACAGATATACCAACCTGCCTAGGAACCTATGCGAGTTCCGTCACGCTGGAACCCGCTTTGAAAAAATCTACTTTTTTTTAGCCTACTTTACCTACAAATGATACTAATAAATGTAGTAATGTTCATTTTTTTGCAGTCTTGTCGGTTACTGAGAAAGCACTATTGACATTATTCTAACTACGAAGGACGAGTAATAATGTGCCAAAAAGTTCTGAAATAGGTTCTAAATAGATTGTAGTTTATTGTAGTAACAACAAAATATTACTATATTTTATATTTTTTTGAACTACGGCAAAAAAGCTACTATAACAAGACTACACATCATAAAATAACAATTGTCATCAAACTACAAACAATGAAGTTGATTGAAGCTGAAATTAGATGTTTGTAGTTATCATTAAACACATCAAAAATAAATGAAATAAAATCGAGTATTTTTCAAGTGCATTTGTAGTGAATCAAGAACAAAATTTCAACTACAAACGATGCTGATGAATGTAGTAGAGTTCATTTTTTGGTAGTCTCATCAGTTACTGAGAAAGCACTATTGATATTATTCAAACTACGAAATACAATTAATAGTGCGCTAAAAAGTTTTGAAATAGGTTCTAAATTGATTGTAGTTTATTGTAGTAACGACACAATATTAATTTATTTTATATTCTTTTGAAGTATAGCAAAAAAGCTACGAAAACAAGACTTCAAATCATAAAATAACAATTGTCCTCAAACTATAAACGATGAAGTTGATTGTAGCTGAAATTAGATGTGTGTAGTTAGCATTAAACACATCAAAAATGAATGAAATGAAATCGAGTATTTTTCAAGTGCATTTGTAGTGAATCAAGAACAAAATTTTAACTACAAACGATGCTGATGAATGTAGTAGAGTTCATTTTCTTGTAGTCTCATCAGTTACTGAGAAAGCACTATTGATACTATTCAAAGTACGACATACGACTAACAATGCGCAAGAAAGATGTGTTTTATGGTAACTACAAACATCTAATTTCAGCTACAACTTCATCGTTTGTAGTTTGAGGACAATTGTTATTTCATGATTTGTAGTCTTGTTATAGTAGTTTTTTTGCTATAGTTCAAACGAATATAAAATATAGTGATATTTTGTTGTTACTACAATAAACTACAATCCATTTAGAACCTATTTCAGAACTTTTTGGCACATTATTATTCGTCCTTCGTAGTTAGAATAATATCAATAGTGCTTTCTCAGTAACCGATAAAAAAAATGAAAATTACTACATTTATTAGTATCGTTTGTAGGTGAAGTAGGCCAAAAAAAAAAAGAATTTCTTCAAAGCGGGTTCCAGCGTGACGGAGCTACCTATGCGACTGTATTTCAAGCGGAAATTTAGGCTATTGATTGTGTGCGGAGAGACTGGAAGAATCCAACCTTATACACTTGGACGCTCTTGGTTCCTTTCAACTCTCCTCGATAGGAAGACTTAACAGATTGTCTCTGGTCTGGATTCCTGCCCATACTAACCTTGAAGGCAATGAGGCTGCTGACTCCATTGCAAAAGAGGGTGCTGCAAGCAGCTTCATCGGACCAGAATCTGTCATTGGCAGTGCTTTAGGCACTGCCAAACTAAGATTGAATACCTGAATAGCAATAAGATTTATGGACTTCTGGCAGCATCTCGCAGGATTGGCTCACTCTAAGGCGTTTATTCACCCCTTCAAAGCTTGATACCAAACAGTTGTTGGACTACAGTAGGGATGAACTACGATGTATAACATGCCTTCTTAGAGGTCACTGTCATCTGAATCAACATATGCAGAGATTCGGACTGCCTGAAGACAGTGTGTGTCGCCCGTGTTCGGAAAATGATGAAACAGCAGAGCACATACTTTGTGCCTGCCCCGCTGGGGATCGAATCAGGGTTTTTAGAGTTCAGCAGAGCGGTACTCTTACCATCTGACCTGAAAGACCACTCATCATACAAACTAATCGGCTTCGTTAAGAAGCTGGGTTTATTTGGTCCAGTGTGAATAGGTGTGAGCCACAATGAACCTTTGCGGGTTGCGGCGGAGGATCGAATAGACCCACTCACTTTGGACCTAACCTTATATAAAAATATATAGAGATTTATTGATCTAAAGTTCAAAACAGACAATATTAGAACAAATAGCTTTATTGGTTTTCAAGATCTAAGCAATGACAAATGCATAATCCACAAATATCGTCGATCAATTGATTACACTGTACAATCAAACTCAACTTTTTTTCACTTATACACTGACAATACAACACAAACACTTCAACTTAAACCTTCAGGCTGATACTCAAATGTTTACCACCTTATTAACTCACTTCCTACCACACTTTCAACTAGACTTGCCCCATCTGCCTGTTGGTAGTGTTTTTATATCGCAATGGAAGTCTCCGGAAGCCGACAGGTCGTGGCCGGCGTTGTTTTGTTTCAGGGGATAATTTACAACACTATATTATTTCATTTTCTATCCATGATAATAATTAAACAACACCGTAGCCTCGAGAAAAATACGCTTTTAGCGAAACACGTCTAGAAATTAAAAAATGTTTGTGAAAATGTTTCAATTATATAGATCCATTTCGTACTTTTTTTGCACATCCTTTACATAATATATAGGCCGTTATTATTATAAACAGCACACATTTCGTTTTATCCGTCAAACATCAACAAATCCGACGATGCTATAAATATCGACTGAATCTATTTTAGTTATCGCGAAAGACCTCAATAAACCTTTCAAAATCACTTGAAAAATAGAAAAGTTTATTCATCAAGAAAAACTAACGGCGATTTCAAACTGTTTGAAATTGAATAAAACAACAATAATGTGAGGTATTTTCGAATAATTTTTGGGTTGCTCCCCGTTATGAAATTTAATGATATTACCTTCAATCGCTTTATATGAATCTTATTTTGAAATATTCCTTCTATGAATCATAGGAAAAGTATAGTATTTTAGTCTGGAAAAATGGTCATTACTCACCGAAAAGATTTACATTACCATCACGAGTAATGAAAAACAGAAAGAAAAAAGAAAAAAAATTATTGATGAATCCATTTACAGGGCAATATATAACATAATAATGCAGTGTAAATAAAGGCTACTTGAGCTAAATATATAACAAGAGATTGACATATTATGGATTTGACAAATTAAGAAATGAATTCACATAGGTATATGATGGAATTAAGAAAAAAGATGACATATTAATTATTACATTTTTAAAATCTGTTTTTCCGTTACCAGCTGTGGCACCACTTCGAACGACAACCCTCAGAAGTCGAAACCTGTTAAGGACTAACGAGGTCTTACCTTTCAACGTGTGATTGTTCAACTTTGGACAATATGGTCTTCAGTGGATCGAAATTAATATCGCGTTGAATGCAGTGTATTACAATTTTCACACATCAAATTTATAGGAGACGCTTTTCCAAGGTTGGATCTAGTAAAAGGGGTATAGAAAGTGATCTGTCTACGTGTACTTATTAATGTTTTCAATTTTGCACGTTGAAAGATTCAACTATTTACGTTTTGCCATCTTCATTTCCGTAAAATTGAAGTCTCTACGACCTTAATGACTTCGAGATTTGAGCATTTTTCCACGGTATACGTCACTCAACGAATCGAGTTTTCTTGCCAAAAATTGTGACCCGTTTTTATTTCTCAATAACATATTTCACGAACCTACGTTGCATGATGCGTTCATATACAAGGTGACACAATGAAAATATCTGAGCAACGAAATAAAATATAAGAAATCGCTGATAACAACTTCTATAATAGGGAGGAGACACCTCATTTAAACCCTATTCAGAAATGCTCTTCAATGGTACCTTACAAAGCTGCTTTCGATGATCATTCAATTTTCAAGGAAGTTTTATTGTGAACAATAAATACAGATTCAGTTAAATTCTGTTACAAATGTATTATATACTTTAATTACATTATTATTATTTTTTATTTCAATAAATGAAACCATTTTTTCAACAGGAATATCATAAATAGCTATATACCAATCCATAGAGGTTCGTTTTTCCCAAAAATTCAAACACTATGGCAACTAGAGCACATACTCAACATTTGAAAAAATATCCTTAAACAGTGTAAAATTAACTAAAGAAATGTGCCGCCTTCCAAAACAGTAGCACTATAAAAGGGGAGCCCAAGCGGAGATTTCGGGATTCACTAAAGCGCGGCAGATTAATATACAGGGGGATACCTTGTACCCGGTTGAGTACCTCCACCAAATATGAGCCTCATATATAAGGCCGCCCGTGAAGGATAAAGGAATAGATTAGTAAAAAAAATTAATCATCAGAAATTCTCGAGCGGGTCAGATTAAGGTAGGGTGAGTTAATTACAAGCTAAAATTGTATATTCCAGTAATCTGACAGTTTAAGAGTGACGTAAAGAAAGGGAAGGGCAGCAAAGTTGTAAAAAATAACGTCATTTCGACATTCTCGAGCGTAGCTAATTTTTTTGTATTTTGAAGAAAATAATTCAATGATAACGAAAACTATATAATCTGACGATTTCCGCAAGCCGAAATAACAAAAATTCGTCGATAAAGTTTAATGCGTGCAGCTGGTGTGATACCTATATTTCCCTCCCCGAGTTTCTATTCCTCTTTCACTTTTTCTCTATCTATTACTCTCCCACTCCGTCCCTACTATGAATTCTGTTGACATGACGCCATCACAGCTGATCACAGAGATTCGTTCGTGATGAAGATTAATTAATCAATTGATTATAAAAAATTAATTTTTTTTGAGCATTTTTTATAAATTATTTTCTTATAAATACAAGTATTCTACTTAAAAAACATTCACTTATTTATTTGCATGCTATTTCCAGAGCTTTTCAATTGATTAAGTTCAATGATTTGATAAAAAAAAATTGTCAGATTAGGCGAATCCCTCTAGATAATCGTCAGATTATGAGACAGCACGTCTAGAACATTAAGATGAACGATATATATCTTGATCTGACGCGCTTGAGTGTTTCAAAATGACGAATTTTTTTGCACATTATGATAATGGCCGCGAGTTTGCGTCAGATCGAAATCATCAGATTATTGAATGACAGCTTTTTTGGTTGCACTTATCACCCCCTTAGAAAATCTGATGCGCTCGATTGATTTTTTTTCTTTTCACTTTTAACCCTTACGTACAACCACCCGCATCATGCAAACGATTAGATTAACATACGAATATTATTAAAAATACGTAGGACATTGATGCTATCAATATCTGACGCGCTCGAGTACGTCCATGCAACAGTATTCATTTACATATTTAAAAATCTATAGCCGCTTTTCCCACCGATCTAAGCTTTGCAACCTAATAAGTCTCTATGACGCTCGAGTAAACCCCCATTTTGCATCGTGTGCTCCCTTACTGCTAAGAGGTATAGTTTAAATTGAGTGTCAAAAATACGAGAAAAAGATTGCAAAATCCCGAGTAAAATAGTTTCCAGATCATTTGCATTCGACAGCTAACATCAATCACAACGGCTGCCTGAACGTCGATGATTTTTCGATGAAGTCTATAATTAATAAACGATACACGTCGTCGAATTCTCGTTGACGTTTCTCATCACGGCCGGTCGGTTTCGATAAAATTGCTTTTTGATGGATTGGATGGAAAAAATTCCGAACCAATCTCGATTCCTTGTATTTTTGCATAATAAGGGATTACGATGTCTGAATATAATTACATTAAATTGAAAATGTGCGCAGTTAATTTTGGAGAGGAGGTAAGCCACCTACAGCCCCCAAGATTGAAGAATATATTTCAAGTCAAGTTGAAACAGGATTCAGTGTTAGCAAAGTTTACGGGGACATACATATTGTCATAAAGAACAAAGCATAAAACATATGGTCTGAAGCTTATGGTTCGGAAGCTACAAATTATTTGAGCATTGAGCATGTCACCATTTTTTTTAATGGATCAATTGTTTCGCATTATCAGATGTTCCATGATGAACTCATTTCAACAAAGTAGAATACATTATGTTCTGAAGCTCATAGCTTGGAATTATTGAACAAATTTATGGAAACTGGATCAGTTAACAATAAAAGGCATAACCGTTCAGGAGTTGTCAACGATGAAGCTTTTTGTACTGCAGTTTTAGGGCTCGTTGGACTAAGGAAAAATTCGCAATCTCTCACTAAGTTATCTCGAGAATCAGGAATCAGTCGTACAAATGTTTTCAGGGTCCTTATCAATTCATTTCAATACACATTTTAGGCCAGCAGTCTAAGAATATTATGTGATATGCATTGATCTTATCACCTGCATACTGTTTATGGTCCTGCTCTACTTCGGTCCGATAAAAAATTACAGGTATTACAGAACTCATGTTACGTCACTGAATAACAAAATGAAAGTGACTAGGAACTCAAGTAGCTACATGTCACAACATTTTGTAAGCAGCTTCTGGGTGTAGTGGTTAAAACTCTGGATTAGTGTGCCAAAGGCAGAGATCCTGGGTTCAATTTAGGGTCAAGTCGTATCTCCGGCAATTTAATTTCTTTGAATTATTATTATTTACTCAAATTATGATGAACAGAATACGTGACTATTGATAGTTCTTGAGAAATGAAAAATTCTTCTTACATGGCTAGGATTTGCTTGAATTTTTCAGAAGTTGTTTTCAACAATAAATAAAGGTCGACCGGTTGTAGCTTCTCCAGAAGGATGAATGTTATCATCCTGTATTAAGATATATTTACTGTCAACTGATATTATTCTGAGTGGCCAATTGATCCGACAACCTTGTTAATTTTAATTGAAAATTCGACTAATTATCCAAAGTGGTTAATTCAATTAGCGCAACGCAGGCGTTTCTAAACACGGAGATACGTTCACCACAACAACAATCCAATTTGGTTCTGTTTCTCACATCTTATTGTTCGTATGTCAACGCGGAAAAACTAAATTTGACTTATTCAGTATGTTAAAAAAAACAGATGAATAGAATGTAACTGAATAAAAAATCGACAAATATTCAATATAGTACCACTTCAAAGCTACTAATTATGGTGTTGCAGATTATGCGGATCAGTGTATTCATACATTGGAACCACTCTCCATAGCGTAAAAACTAGGCTCACAGAACACATCGCTAATCCACAAAATCCACCAAAATTTTCACAAGGATGGAGTGTAGTAAATAAGTCACATCTATAAAAAAAATTGAACAACGCCGAATGAACGGCAACTTTAAAATTCTCCGCATATTTTGTATCTTCTTTAGCATTCACGATGGAATCGGCGAAGATTTGAAACCATTCACGAATGATCAATATTTAATAAAATATGCATCGAAGAGATTCGTGTTTCATCCAGTATTTCAAATTTTCGAAAGAAACACGTAAGTTCACTCAGATTGAAGAGTGCCATTTGGAGCCCGACTGCCGAAAGGGTCCGGAAAAGAGATGAAAACAAGAATATAAAATCTTATTTAACCGCCCTCGTAACTGTGTTTACTCTCAGCCCTTCGCGACGTTTTTGGACCGAAGAGGCAATATCTTCTATTTTTATTCCTCGTGATGTTTTATTGGTAACGGTCCGAAAGTTCACTTTATTACATTTATTTTCCCGATGTGGGTCAACTTGATGGAATTTTTTTTCCATTTTCCGATGACAGAATAGTATTTTTGTTGGGATAACGTAATCTCGGAAAAAGTCACTTATTGGCGAAGACGACATGCTAATGGACCATTATGGCTGGTCCAAATTCCAGTATGAATTTGTTTTGATGAAACATGTACTGAAAAGTCTCAGGCCAACACAAAGATGGCGCTAATCTTATTAACCTTTGGTAGGAGGCCATTGTATCTCAAAGTGGAGTGCTGTAGATTTGTGAAGAATAAAAACTCAGAGTCGTCTCCACAATTTAATATCACCCTCAGATTTTAGAACAGTAAAACCATCAATCAGTACATGTTTCGAACCTATATAGGTTCATCATCAGCTAATTATTTGAAAATTCTACAATGAAAGAAGAACAACATAACAATTGTTAATACAATGAAGAATAAAATACTCAAATGGAGAATAAACTATTTTATTTTATAATGGAGAAAAAAAATTGTCACATGTTACCAATGAACAAATAGTCACCGTGACATGTTAATAATAATGAACAAATTTTTTTTAAGGTAGTAAAAACGATGGAGGTTTATCACATTATATCTATGAAAGATTGAACTATGGTAGCCTTGGAGCCTTTATACCCACTCATTAACATCAAAATCCACAAATGCTACATGATAATGACTTTAATGAAAGATATCCGAACTGAATTGAATGAGGAGAATCAACTGTCAAAAGTATATAAATAGATAAAAATCGAGATGACATGGAACAATGACAAGAGATTTGTAAACACAGAACACAACAGGGAATGGACCAGAACACGAGTCGATATGTATGCGGTGGTCCTTTCCCTGTTGTGTTCTGTGTTTGCAAATCTCTTGTCATTGTTCCATGTCATCTCGATTTTTTTCTATATACTTTTGACAGTTGATTCTCCTTTCTCATTCAATTTAGTTCGGATATCTTTCATTATAAGTCGTTTTCATGTACCGTACATCAGTTACATACTGGATGAATCAGCATTACTATTTCTTCTTCGATTATCATTATCTAATTTAAACAAATAAGTATAAATTTGATTGAGACCATTCAAGTCAGTTCTTTTATTCATGGATTTCAATTCTTCATTTATGTGTATCATTTCTAGAACAGAACGTTTGTAGGAATTCTGTTCAATTTCTAAAATACTAGCATTAGTATAGTCTAATGGCGGTCTAATGAATTTACATATTCTGATAATGCACATGATAAAACATTTCTTCTGAAATCACTTTTATGAGACGTAATTCGACCTTATAGAAGTCTTGAGGTCTGTCCAATATTCACTTTATCACAATCTTTGCAAGGTATCTTATAAACGATATTATAATTTTGACCAGTATTAACAGGTGTTTTAAATTTTGAAAAGAAATGGTTTGTTGTTTTAACATTCTTGTGAGCACTTCTGAGATTTGTTTTCTTCAGAACATTAATTAGTTTTGAAGTTAAATCTTTTACGTATGGAAGGCTACGGAATTTTTTGTTTGAATCTTGGTTTTCTTGGTTTGTATTAGAGATTGTCTGAATTAAATTTGTTTTAGTACTGAAAAGTAAAGTGTTTACACGTTTTTCTGGATATGAGTTTTCAATAAGAATTTTTTTTAAAGTAATAAAGGCAATCATTTTTAAATATGGAGTTTGTGGTTTAAATAATTTTTTTTTCATGTTATTAATCATGTTCAATTTCATTTTAGTTGGATGATACATAACATAAAAACAGTGTTCAAACCTATATACAGCAAAGTCTGAAATCTACGAAAGACAAAAGATATCCACTCTCAACTGCGGAGGTATACCGTATACCATGCACCTGCGGAAAAGTTTATATCGGTACTACCAAAAGATCCATGGGTACAAGGCCGAATGAACATCGGAGAAACTGTAGATTAGGTCAAATAGAAAAATCGGCAGAAGCGGAACACGTTAGTGAAGGAGATCATAAAAAAAAGACGCCCCTCCCGGGTTGTGTGACCAGGTCGCCCTTACGGAATCGCTTCCGCAGGTTTGGACCTGGCGACCCTTTCCTTCCACCCCCGTTTCTTAAGGAAACGGTCCTCAATCCGGCTGCTGGCACTTCAGCAAGATTGATATCTAACCTCTTTTGGTTGGAAACCAGCCTTTAGGTGCTTTCATTTCCCTATCTAACTTCTCGTTTTAAATTTTATTTGGCTCTTGTTTGTCGCGGTATTCCTAACTGAATTTATGGGGGCCCCCAAAACTAGCGGCGGCCAGAGTTATGATAGATGGGCGTTTCCCAGTGAGGCTGAGAAATGTGATTTTGAAATTGAATCGCGGTTTTCCTGAAAGAGAATATATGGTTATGGTTATACTTGCCGGAGCCGCCTGACGGCGACTCGTGGGGGCGGTCTCTGATTTTGTCTAGTCGGCCTTGGATGTTTGTCCTTTTCTCGGAACCTGGGGTCATCCATGTTCAACGCATCGTGTAGATCGCGAAACGCTGGATTTGAGTGCGATCTGATTCTATCGAACGTGCTTTCTGCATGTTCTCTCATATACACGTCCACATACTGCGTGTCCAGTCCTAGATCTCTGTATATGAATCTGTTTGGGATGTAATACGGTGCATTTACGGCGGCCCTTACGCTCGTGTTCATAAATGCTTGGATCTTCTTTCTGTATGTCTGCGCGCACTGGCCCCAGGCAGTGCATGCATACAGAATTATCGGCATCAGGATCGTTCTGATCATCAGTAGCTTGACTTTCAGTGCCATGTTACTACTTCTTCCTATGATCGGCGCCAGGCGTCTTCTGGCCTGTTTGGCCATTCCAATTCTCTGTTGTACGTGTTCCTGGAATGTTAGCTTCTTGTCTAGGATGACCCCGAGATATGTTGCTTTGTTTGTCCACGGAATCTCTTGTCCGTTGAAGATGACGTTGCCTTCCGGTTGTACGAACCTGCGGGTAAACAGTATCGCCTGACTCTTGTCAGGGTTGATACTGATCTTCCACAGGTTAGCCCACTCCTCTAATCTGTCTGCCTGTTGTTGTAGGTATATTGTAACGAGTACTTGACTCCTAGATCTCGCCAGAAGGAGATCATACGATACTGTTTGAGGATATGAAACTACTTGCACCCGATCATAGATACCACACTCGGCTTTTACGGGAAGCCATATACATCCATAAACATACAGAAAACTACAAAAGAAAAGAGAAGGCGATAACGCTCAACCGGATTTGGAATCTCATTCGAAATATGCTAAGGTGGCAGCAGCGCAACGCAATGTAACAGGTAATAACACTTCGGCCAATAACAACGCACCAATTAGAAAGGCATGCTACCTGTGACAACATAAACACAGCTTACGTAATAGAAATCACGAGTCATCGGTGAACCACAAGGATGAATAGACCTCTGAAGAAGTCAACCACTCGTGTTGGCGAAACGTTAGGATACAGTTCCAAACCACGACGGCCTTCAAACCCGAACGAAGATCATAACACTGAAAATTAAACGTTGACCAGTTTTCTAACTGTTTTTTTTGTGAGCATTTACCATTTCTCCAATTTGTATTCTTATTTGTGTTTTAACTGTTGAAGAATTTGTTGTAAAGTGTTTCGTATTGTTAACACTATGCCTCGAGTGGGAAGACTTAGTCGTATTCCTCAACTTGGTGATTTTAGGAGAGGACGAACTCTTGGCTTACATGAGGCAGGTTTTTCAGTTAGAGAAATTTCAAGAAGAACCAATCGATCTTTCCGTGCTATTCTAAGATGTTATCAGGCATGGACCCAAGAAGGCCAAGAACACAGAGCTAGGAGCACCGGTCGTCGCAGGGGAACAACAGCGCATGAGGATCGCCGATTAAGACTTTGGGCTCTTAGGGATCGGTTAGTTTCTACTGGGGCAATTGCGAATCGGTGGTTTAACACGGAATAGTTGTTGGAATGCATACAGTATATCGGCAAATAAGAACTTTCGGACTTTTTTTTATCATCCTCACTAACTCTCTAGCGTTGACGCAAACGATTGCACTGGTGCAGAGACAGAATGGATTGGGATCAACAGTGGAACCGCGTAGTCTTCAGCAATGAATCTCGCTTTTGCTTTGATACGTACGATGAACGAGCAAGATTATGAAGGCGTCATGGTGAAAGATCCCCAGTTTGATGTAGGGAGACATGTTCACCATACTGTTGTTTCAATGGAATGGGGTGCCATTGCATATGGTAACAGGACACCTTCAGTCTTTATTAGAGGCAACATGACAGCTCTTCGTTACATTCACGAAGTAGTGGAGCCTCACGTCCTTCCATATCTTGAGGCCGTCGAGAACCCCATATTTCAACAAGAGAACGCCAGACCATGGCCATTCAGATCGCCCGATCTTTCACAGCTCGAACATCTGTGGGATATTCTTGGTCGCATACTGCTGAATTCATAATAGCCCCCACAGACTTTGGCTAAGACTTAGACATGAGTAAGAAGTATGGTGGAATGAGATACCTCAATAGGATATAGACCACTTATCAGGACAATGCCCAGATGTCTTGATCTGCAGACATCGAGGATCTGTCACTTAGTACATATAGTCACTTAGTACATATAGTATGGCTATTGTGGCCAGTGATTTCAGATGTAATGTAGCGTTGACTGCAAGTTGTCCAAATGCATCAGTGCCATTTCTCATTTTCAAACAAGATCTTTTACAGTAACGCTCAAGGGCAGTATAACTCACCTGTCACAGATTTGTCAATGATTGAGATTAATTGCCTGTGTCGATATACATACCTGAAACAAAAAAGTCACTATTACATATCTTGATTAATATAAGGTTTTTACTCTCCATGACTATTGAAAAAATGCAACTACATGACCGCCTCTCAAAAGGTAACATAGTCAATTTCGTCTTTGAAGCAACAACTGATAAAAGTTCATCTGAATTTAAAACCGTTACCTCTTATAGTAAGTTATATCTACTTCTTTTAGATGATTGTCTGGTTCAAAACTTCTTTTTCCGCACAATATTCTATGCCGGAAAATGTGTGCTTATACCTTGTACCTGCAATATCAATATTTGGAAAGTGATCTTTATACAACTGGCTAGCTTTCAGGGCTTCATCATCAGCAAACTCGTACATGCATGCATGTCTGCAGACTCAGAATTCGTATAACGGACCATTTGTTTTTCAAATTGTGAAGTTTAATGATTCAGATACGTGACAACACTATCGAAATTGTTCATAAAAAGCGAATTGAATACGTTTTCAATCATTAACAAATTATCCTCTTAAAAAAATTAAGTCGGCCGACGCTGGTCTTTTCCGATCGACTGATTGTGCATCAAGTTACGCTCAGGCCCACTATATCTCCTCTCGAAACTTCTAGAACACCGTGTCTTTTCGAGATTCGTTCCACTAGCTTCTAAAAACTTCCATCGAGTTATATAACAATTCCCGCGACGTAGGAGTGTTAATCTAGTTCGGAAAGTGCGGTACGAAGTAATTTAATAAGGCGATAGAGATATGAGCAGTAGTCTGAAGTTCAGTTGTATTGTCAGTGAAGTAGTTGAACGAATTAGGGTTCAATTGTACAGTGTGATTTATTATTGTCTAACATACAGGAAAAAACGTAAAAATGCCTAAGCGATTTGATATAACGTGCAAATTTGAAATTCTTTGGGCGAAAACCGTACACAACACAAAAAAAAACAGGAGGCAAGAATTGGTCAAAAAGAGATTCAAAGATAATGTTTACTTAATGTTTCACAAAAATATTCAAGATTATCATAAGTTATTGTTGTGAATGAGTAGTATTTGATTTGATTTAATGAATATGTGAGTTCTCTTCGTGATCTCTTTAATTAACATCTATTTGACAACTTGATTTAGATTAATGATATCACGGGTGTACCAAATATATAAAATATGTGTACTACACAACAATTTCCCACGCTTATTGAATTATTTTTTTTCAACTATTTGAACGTTGAGGCGCGATGGAAGTTTAAACAGGGTGGCCTGATCTTCTCCACTCTGTTATGTTGGTTGGTGGATGAGGTATTTGATCATCAGGTACTTCAATTTGATCTGATTCAAACACCTCATTTTGAATATTATCCGGTTGATTGGCTTGTTCATCTTGCACTGGAATTGTCACCAAATCAGTTATATTAGGCTGTTTTGATTGATCTTCATAAGTAACTTCTACTTCAGGTGCGAAAAAGAAGGATTTACTTTTGTGCAAGTTGGTCGATATTATCTGATCAATGTTTCGAAAATTTTGACAAGAAAAAATCATTTTCAAATTACAAAAGCAGGTTCCAGAACTACCTTCAAATGAAGCAGATCAATACAAATAAGCCTTATTGTGCTCAATTGCTACTAAATTCTATTGGAGCTCAAAATTTCAACATGATTACAGCTTTGGCTGCTTCTAAAACTACTGACCAGTTGACATATGATGAATTGATAAAGTTATCGAAAGAACATCTTGCATCAATTTTTGTTTGAAGGTGATTGACACTAAGTGGGAAACATCTGTATACCGAAAACCCACTCACAAGGGACAGTATCTGAACCATGAATCCAACCACCATCAATCAACTAAAAAAGGAATCATCAAGACTCTATTGGACCGTGCTTTCGGGCTCTATAACACGAAGGAAGGTCTCGAGAACGAACTAGACATCATCAAAAATAATCTTCAACGGAATGACTACTCTAAAGCGATGGTAGAAAAGTTTTGGCTGAAAGACAGCAGGAGCCTAGCAAGGAAGAGAAGCCGTCACAACCAGTGCTTGCACTTACTACATCAGAGGATTATCGGAGAGGATAAACAGAATTGTTTCCAAGTACAACTCAGAACCTGTTTCAGATCCGGTAACACTATTCATAGCAGCCTCACGAAAACCAGGCCACCAAACGCGGACTGCGATTCTAAGAATTGCATTAACCGAATACCCTGTGAGTGCGGAAAATCCTATATTGGTGAAACTAAGAGGCCATTGAAAGTTCGCACGAATTGCCGAGCACAAGAAACACACACACCAGTAAACCAGCAAATCAGGAATAGCAGACCATGTTTGGACCCATCAACACAACATCAAGTGGTCCCAAGCTGAGATCTTACACAGAGATGAACATTTGTTTAGGAGAAAATTCAAGGAAGCTGCATACATGTTGTCCAACAACGAATTCAGCCAAGCCAGCGTAGAAATGTGCAACATATGGAAACCCATCATCAAGCGAAAAATGGCCAACTCCCGCCAAACGGTCATCTCCCACTGAACCAGTGAAGCGGAAAAAATAGAAAGCGGGGATAAGTGAAAGAGCGCGAACTACCCAAAAACTGTCATCCCTCGCAGGAATCAGTCCAGTCATCACCCGAAGACGATTGTGGATACTAACAATCGAAACGTCGTGAACTAACTTGGATTGAAATCTCTTAACTTTTAATTTTTATCTTTATTTTCATTTTGTATTTCTATATTTTTATTTTTTGTTCAATTGATTTATTTTTACTTGTATTTTATTTCACTATTTCATTTGATGTTTTTCTGCTTGATATAATTGTTATTTACAGCTATTTATTTTTAATTCTCGTTTTTTAATTGTTTCAAGGATTTCAAATCATTTTATATATGAGACAATGGAAGTCCAAACTAGTGAAATTCATCCTGCACCAAAGAAGAACCTTTTAGTTGCTCAACATCACTTTTTGTCAATCTATCAAAATGAACAACAATCAATTCCAGAATTTGTAAGTACACTTAAGAGTAATATAAGTGACTGTGAATTCACATGCGAGTGCGAGAAGTCAGTTGCAAAAATTACTTTAGTCTGATAGCAAAACTTTCATTTTTTACATTTTTACGAGAGCAATTGCGCTCGAATCTTCAAAAATTGATGCTCGCAAAATTGCCCAGAAAACTCATTCACAACAGTTATAAAAAAAATGTTTTCTGACCTCCAGCACCCTGTAGTTCATACACAAGTCAATAAAAATATTCTCAGACAACTAAATTGGCAGCAAATTGCCAAAAACGACTCTCTTCAATAGGAAGACTTAACAGATTGTCTCTGGTCTGTATTCCTGGCCATACTGGCCTGGAAGTCAATGAGACTGCTGACTCCCTTTCAAAGGAGTGTGCTGCAAGCAGCTTCATCAGACCAGAATCTGTCATTGGCATAGCTGTAGGCTTTGCCAAACAAACATTGAACACCTGGATGGCAAGAAGATTTTTGGACTTCTGACAGAATCTTCCAGGATTGGCTCATTCCAAGGCGTTTATTCACCCTTCAAAGCTTGAAACCAAAAAGTTGTTGGGCTACACTAAGGATGAACTACGATGTCTAACAGGCCTCACGGGTCACTGCCATCATATGCAGCGACTCGGACTGACGGAAGACAGTGTGTGTCACCTCTGTTTGGAAAATGACGAAACAGCAGACCATATACTTTGTGCCTACCCCGCTGGGGACCGAATCAGGTTTTAAGAGTTTGATAGAGCAGTACTCTCACCATCTGACCTGAAAGACAGATAGTCCGGTCAAATTAGACTAAAAAATAAGAGTGAAGGTACATAAATTTAAAACAAGCTGCAAATGCGTGTAATTGTTCAAAACATAGTCAAAAAAATACGATTTTGAAATTCCGAATGATTGCGATGCCTGGAAAAAAAATTATTCGAGGTCAAGGGTCAAAAATCTCGAAAAAAATTGGTTTTTCGCGATTTTCAGGAAAACGGTAATATTCATCATAAAATAACCACAGATAAAAATTGTAGATCATAAAATTCTCTACAAAAAATTTATCAATACTTTTTTTCTTAGAGCCACCGTTTCTGAGATACGACGAGTCGAAAAGTTGTAAAAGTTGTAATCGTCATTATATGCATAAGTATGCCACGTATATACATCTCTGAAGTTGTAACATGAAATTGAGAAATATTTTGAATATGAATTGGCTCCCTACCCTTTATCGTTGTTTGATGACCTCGGGATGCGTAAAATACAGAAGTATTGCCATTTACGATTGTTTCCAACAGGTCAATATTGAAATTAACAATACTACTACGACATACATCACTGACGGTGGATACTTACTACATAGTGTTGTGTGGGATAGTGAAGAAACATTTAGCATTATTTTGATAAATAAGTTCAGTATGTACGTAGACATTTTGGTGGCAGAATTACGGTCGTATTTGATGGCTATGATGATTGGACGAGAAATATTAAAGCTGCAGAACAACGTCGTCGAATTTTAGGAACATCTTCATCTTCCGATATTCTATTTGATGAACTTATGACAGTTCTTACCAGTCAACAGAAATTTCTTGCAAATACTCACAACAAATCTCGGTTCATTTCAATGTTGAAGGATAAGTTTATTGGCGAAAATATATTGGTTAAACAGTACGATGCCGACGTACTGATTATTGAAACAGCTATAGAGCAATTTAATTTGACAAATACAACTATCAATCAAGATATGCTTTATTGTCAGAAGAACATAATTCTCGGGAAAGAAAGTTTTTGGCTTTCTACTACTCCATCTTGATACAAAAAAAAGAAAGGATGAGGGAGTCTTCCAAAGAAAGGAAGGAAGTAACTCTATACATGGATGTGAAGATCATGCAAAAAAGTAACTTTCAGACACATGATCTACACATCCATGTATAGAATTACTTCCTTCCTTTCTTTGGAAGACTCCCTCATCCTTATTTCTTTTTTTTTGTATCAAGATGGAGTAGTAGAAAGCCAAAAACTTTCTTTCCCAAAAATTAATCACTTCTAAAAAATATAAGCCCTTCAATTTAACATAATTCTCGTAGACAAAGCTATACAATGTGATTTGGTCAAACAATTAGTTAGATTACATCTACGTAAAAAATCTCAATATCTAAATCCTAATACTAAATAAATAATAAATTGAGATTTATACATGTTTTACAACTCTACACATGATTTTTATATTCATTATATTCATTTTATGAGCAGCCCACGTAGTAAACATACAGTTATGAAGATAATTAGTCAAAAGTGGAGGAAAAATATTCATTAAGGGTGTAAGGTGAGATTTCAAGCAGTAGTTTTTTGGACGATTTTCTGAAACGGTTAATGCATGCGCTGTCCTTTATAACTGTCGGAAATTGGTTGTAGATTTTAATCCCATTATAGATGATTGAATCCTTTATTAAATTGCTGGAGGGGATAGGTAGTCTGAAGAGAGAGCTTTGCCTCGATTCACGTTGTTGTTGGTGAAGATGTAGACTTACTTGTACTTCTTACTGCTCGAACTCCACCTGAAAAAACTATTCTCTTTCTAAAGCCAGGAAAAGCTCAAAGTCAAATCGAAATATATTCGTCAAAATCATGTACTATTTTTACACGCAATAACTGGCTGTGATACGACGTCTGCATTTTACAGGAGGGGTAAAGCAACAGTCTTTAAAATGATTGAAAAACAAGATTTAGTTCAATGTGCTGAAGTTTTCGAAAAAAGTAATTCGACTCAACAAGAAATTATCACCAACGGGATTCAGTTTCTTCTTTCTATGTACAAAGCTCCGAAAAAAACCACCTGCTTAGATAAGTATCGATATGTATGTTTCGTAAAAAACACTAAAATTAAGAGACAGGTGCAATTAGCTTGTCTTCCTCCAACCTCAGTTGCTGCTCATCGACATCTTTTCCGGGTATATTACCAAGTTCAAATGTGACTTGGTTATCAGCTAAACCCAAAAGACTGGGGTTGGAAGTTGGTCAACAATGCATTAGAACCAATTCAGACTTTACTCCCACCTGCGCCGGAAAAACTGCTGAACACAATTTTTTGCAACTGTAAAAAGGGATGCAGCGCTAAATGTGGTTGTAAAAAAGTTGGACTGTTGTTTTCTCTGGCATGTACACATTTCAAGGCCAGTCATGTTCTGATGCTGAATCACCAATAGTGGATTCATTTGATACCAACGAGGAAACATGCGATACATCACTCTTGACGCAGTTTACCTACACCCAGAATGAACATCAAGAAGAAGAAGACCAAGAAGAAGAACGACAAGAAGACGTATTTGAAGGTTATGACTCAGATGAATACAATTTTACATTTTTTAAATTTCAATCGCTTTTATAATTTCCAACCCTTCCTATTATATTTTATTATGCAAGTTTTCAATTTGACAGAATCACGACAGACATGTGGAATAATTCGGTACCATTACTGGAATAAGACAAATGACCCCAGAGATCAATATAAACACACTAAGTAATGACACACTGGTATACGTCTCGTATATCGATTAATAATGATGATGAATGTATCTACGAAAGTCTAATGTTATCGCAAATCGCATAACTACAACATTACGATGTTGTAACAGAACGATTGATTTTGTTGCTACACTGAAACATAAACACTCTCTCTCGTATCGAACTTGTTCAGTCAACATAAAGTTAATCCAATTACTCCCGAATGGGACATAAGTACAGAAACGTGCGCTGGAATTTCAAACAGTTTGTAACTTCTCGGCGTACGGCAAATCTTGGATAGTAAATATTGGGAGAAGCCAAATAGCCAATTTAAAATTAATGCGAAAAATTTTCGGTAAAGAACAGAAGTTTAATGAATAGCGAGAGGAAATCGCATCTCGCGGTTTGTTTGCAAAAATGATTTAACGACCACTAGATTTAATTCAAAACAGTCGATAAATTGTAGCAAATGCCGTAAAAACGAATTATTTCAATGATATTTCTGTTGAATCAAAACCTATTGAGTTCACTTGTTTTGTTTTATATTGCTTTGATTCAACAATTTCATATAATTTACCAGTTATTTATGAGATGAACAAAGTTCACACCCATGTAATTAAGAAACATTGTGAACATAAAAGTTTGTTTGTTTTATAATCTGTTCGGTAATGATTCTTGTTTGAAGTTTCAGAACTACTGAACACCAATCAGGTTTTCGGAAAAATCACAGTACATCTAGTGCTCTGTTGAAAATGACCGACGACATATTTTCAGCCACCGATAATGAAAAGGTAACCCTTTTCCTGTCTCTCGATTACAGTAACGCTTTCGACATCATGAATCACAGTCTGATGTGCGCTAAACTTGGTTTTTTTGATTTCAGTATGAAGGCATGTGACTTTATTGGTTCATTTTTTTCAAATAAAAAGCAACGTGTTGTGTGTGATAAAGGTTAGTCAGTCTGATGATATGGGTGCATGTCATGGAGCCCCGCAAGGTTCAATTCTCGCCCCACTACTCTTCATTATCTACACATCTGACTTCTCCAAGGTTCTTAAGTTATTCAACATTCATACATATGCAGACGTCACTCACTTGTACTACTCCGATAAAGCAACACTGTCTAAACCTTAATCCTAGTAAATCATGTTTGGAAAAGCCAAAAGATCGTGGAAGGGCCATAGATAATATCGATTTGTATATTGATGGACATTCTGTGGAATTGACTGACACAATAAAATGTTTAGGACTTAATATAGACTACAACCTCAGACTGAGGATTGAGACTTATCTGACTGGCAGATCACAATCTGTTAAGGTTAGGCTCAAATCTACAATATATCATTCTGAAAATCGTAACATATTAACAGGTGTTCCCCAAGGTAGTGTCCTGGGTCCTACTCTCTTTCTCTTATTCGTCAACGACATCTCTAATATCAATCAACAACATTGTACTGTACAGTTTGCTGATGATACGTCCTTCTTATTGAGTTCTTCTTCTTGTGAAGGGTTATCTGACCAAGCTGATATTGCAGTTGCTAATATGCTTAATTACTGCGCCAGAAACGGCCTCGTACTGAATAGCAACAAATCTAATACAATTGTTTTCTCGCTTAGAGAAATGGACTGCAGTACATTAGTTAGAGCTAATACTAAATCTATTGTGCAGAAAAAATCAGTCAAATTCTTAGGGTTGAACATTGACTCCCAATTATTCTGGAATGATCATATTGACTCTATTTCTATAAAATTATCCAAGCATTGTTTCGTCATTTGGAATCTCAGAAATTCTGTCCCTATATATATTTTATTAAGTTACTACTATGCCTATGTTCACTCAAGTCTAAATTATTGCTTAGTGTGCTACGGTAACAGCAGCAAATTGAATGATCTGTTGATTGCTCAAAAAAAGATAATAAGAACCATGTGTTTCAAAAAATATGGTGATTCTCGTAAGCAGTTATTTACTGAGTTACAAATTTTAACTGTGATATCCATGTATATTTTGAATTGTGTCACTTACATTAAGAATCATTACCATGAGTTTCAGCAAAGGGATACTATCCGCATAGCTGCTGGTTATACTCTCAGGCAAAATTATAATCTGATAGTTCCTGTACACAAATTAACATCTGTATCAAACGGACCTAATGTTATGTCTATAAAAATATTCAATAAACTTCCAACATGGAATGTGAGATCACACACGAAAGTAATTTCTCGCTAATATGGGCGGTAATTAAATTGCCACCGGTACCGGTGGAAAAATTTTTACCAGTGTACGGTACTCTAAAACATCTGTATTCAAACAGACACTATCTTAGTAGCACTAGTAGTAGTAGTAGTAGTAGTAGTAGTAGGTGTTTATTCGTATTTATAGTATAATATCATTATCTATATATAACAATCACAGTTTTATTTTTGTTTTTCTTTGTTCCCTTTTCAGCGTTGAGTGAAAGAACATTTTCCGTGATGTATTTCATTAGGGACGATGAACTTCGCCCTTTATTTCAATTGTAAGTTGAATATATAAGTTAAGTTGTGTTTTTTTGTTTTGGTTATGAAATAATAAAGGCGATATCATTATTATTATTATATTCTGCACGAGCAATTTGAGGGCACGGTCAACTCACGTAGGGTGATGTGAACTGGCCACCAAGATCGTGCGATTAGACTCCGTTAGACTTTTTACACCTTTCGCAGGTGTATGCGAATAAGCCATAAACCACCCGTTGGTTGGACTACCTATAGGGCGCGTAGGGAAACGGCCAGGGGACTGGAAGCCCTGCCCGGGAAGCCAATGTGGCCATACGGACGGGGTCGCCGGACTCCTGGTCAGTGGCAGAAATGAGTAGGGTGGTAATGCGGGGCTCTGCCAGAGTAACCAACTATTCCGCTGCTACTCGTGGGAACACATATGAATGAAACAAACACAAACACAGACACAGAAAAAACGAAAACCAATCCCGGGGCTGGACAGAAATGCTCACCTCAATCTATGGCTGTGGCTGGTGATGAACAGAAATGTTCACTCCAATCTACCGCTCGGAATAAGTCTGGACATGGCGGATCACCTCGTGATGTAATACAAAGGCCAAGGCGTAAGCGCATTTGCAACGCCAAAGCCAAAAGGAGAAAGAGAGCGATAAAGGTGGGAGTGGCAGCAACTATAAGTGCACCCTCCTCGTCCCCCACTCCAGCTTCAATAGCAGGAGCACTTCCTGTGGCGGGCTCCAAAATCTCCGCCTTGAATGAAGGCAAGGAACCGGCTGCCCTTGCAGGAAAGCGTCCTTACTTGAGCACCCCCCCTGGAGAGAACCCCAAGAAGGTTGAAAAAGCCGCGCAACGACAGTAATGTCGCTGCACCTTCCAAAACCTTCACGAAGGCCGAAGTGAGACACCTTAAGCTTGCCAAAGAGAATGTGTGTTCGTTGAGTCTTGGCCTACACCTGCCAATATAAAGAATATGTCTCCTAGTGGCCTGTCCACCTTCATGGAAAGGATAGAATGGACGATGACCTAGGAGGACAACTCCTCAAGGGGATCTACAATGGTTCACATGTGGTCTAAGTGATGTGGGTCTACACTCACCCTCCCTACTCTATAGATACAGAAGCCACAAACCACATCGGACCTCAAAGCCAACATACATAACCTATGACATCGATGAAACTCAGCCTGATTTATGCGCCAAAGTCATGGAAAATTGGAAGTTTCGGATGAGCTCCACTCAGAGAAGCCATGGCGGACATTTGAACGATGTTATGTCACACAAATAATGGCATCAATAGTTCTTTCAAACGAACAAAAAATTTTGATGATATCTAACACACACTCTGTTTTATGGCTCCATCATTTTACACCAGAATCAAAATATCGTCATCTGAGTGGACTGTACCTGGTGAACCGACTCCAAAGCGTGCAAAGGCGCAACAGTTGCCTGCAGGGTTATGATATCATTATTTTGGGATGCGCATGGTATAATATTCATCGACTATAGTGTCGAAACCATCAACAGCAGTTATTACAAAGTGTAATTGGAGCATTCGAAGGACGAAATCACGAAAAACGGCCCCATTTGAAGAAATATAAAGTGCTGCTTCATCATTAAAATGCACCGTGTCACAAATCAATGAATACGATGGCAAAATTGCATGAATTGGGCTTCGAATTGTATCCGCATCCACCTCATTCTCCAGATCTGCCCCCATCGACTTTCTTTTGTTCTCAGACCTCAAAGAAATGCTCTCTGGAAATAAATTCAGCGCCGATAAAGAAGTAATTGTCCAAATTGAGGCCTATTTTGAGGCTAAAGACAAATCGTGCTATAACAATAGTATCGAAAAATTGTATGACCGCTTTTTTCGTTGTATGGCCCTCGAAGTTAATTATATTGAATAAATAAATGAAATTTTATCAAACAGAAATACTTTTCAGCCTAACTGTTATATGGTCAATAGAAAAAGAGGCATATTTACTATGTAATTAAATGAGGTGCTAAGGTTTAAATCAGAAGATATTTTTGTCCGCCGTACTACAGAACATGTCTCTAGAGAGTTTCCAATTCCACAAATCGTTCGACATATTCCGAATTCGTACGTTGTATTCCTCGCCATTGGATTCCTGTACGTACCTTGTTCAACATCGTAGCGACACTTGATGAATTCTAATAGCATGCCATTAAACTAATTACCTCGATAGGAGCAATCACCGCACCTTCTCTGTATTTATTTATTTCTGTAAACAGATAACAAATAATTATGTCGTGGTTTACGAGTCGTAAATGGAAGTCATTCAATTTTTATTGTTTCGTCATTTTTGTGAAGATTGTAAATCTAGAAAATAAGGGTGCCAAGAGGGCGCCGTGTAAATCAAGACTTACTTGAAAAATACTTACATACCTAATTGGAAGAAACTCTTTTGAAGGGGTCATATGGTACCTCTTAAAATGTATGGTTTCCATGGTACTGAAGTAAAAAATGAGTTTCAGCCTAATGGCGTCAGTTGAAAGATTGTGCGCAAGTGAAAATCTTGAAAGAGACGAAATACAACTCGGGAGAGGAGGAAATAAAAAGTCTTGTACGGGTTTCCTAAATTAAGATACTTTAACGAATCTTAAGGCCCCCCCTGACCGGTTGAATTGATACGCCAGCCGACTCGTCGAACAAACACATGACCTCACCTCGAAAGAATGCAGTCTGGAACCGCCGGTAAAATTCTAGACTAGTACCGAACCGTCTACAGAATTCTCGAAAGGACCTTTACCGATATAAGCCCGTCTTCTCAACCCAAGAGGGCAGTTTAGAAAGTGAATCGAGCGGCTAAACAAGAAATTCGAATAGTGGAAATAAATTAAGCGTTAGTTGCTAAGTGATGTAATAAATAAATTAGTTTGTGATTATTGAAATATTGTTGGAAATAGATTCGTTTAAGACAGTCAATTCATTAATTTGTCACAATACTAATTACAACTGGAATCTTTCCTGAATCAAACGTCATACGAAGGAATGTGGCAGGAAAATGGGAAAATAGTGACCTCTTATGATACGACTTTGCATATAGTCATAAATTTCCGTAAGTTTCATAAAATTCGTTCTTCGAACCAAAAAACGTTTATTTATTTTGTCGGGACTGGTGATAGGTGAATTATTAATCAGACGGACACGGCGTTTACAAATAATAAAATTTATTAATAACACCAACAAAAGGACAAACAGAAAAATACAGTGTAACCTCGTGGCGAGGAGAGTGAAAATTAGAATAAGCCAGGCCGAAATTCCAGAACAGAATGAAATGAATGCCTAGACTCGAAAATGTTTTTTGAAGTCACTTTCGAAATAATTGTCCCGACAATATAGTCAGGGTCATAAATATATTCGAGAAGGGTCGACCACTTGGGCCCTTGTCTTAATCCATCAAATTGTTAACAATGAAACAATCCAAGTGGCTTCGTTCTAAATATCCTTACGTTTTCCGGCAATAACCGTTGGGTTGGAGAGAAAAGAGTATTTCAATGATTTGCCATGATAAAATACAAACATGCTGAGTAAAAATAAGAAGAAAAGAATTAACATAAAAAACCCAAGCAGATGAATATTTTGTACGACTGCTCGATAATAGAGTTATGAAAAGTTAATTTCCCAACAAGAATTTATAATACAAAAAATGAAAATCAATAAAGAAATGCAATGTTTAGAGCCCTGGATCATAATTTTCGGTGCCATTGGAGAGAATTAAAAAAAAAGGAACTTGTGACCCAGACTACAAAAACACATGACATTAAAACTAACAAAATTCTCTAAAGAATCTAATATTTTTTTTTAACGAATTGTTACCGATTTTCTGTGTAGCATGACAGGAATCCACCACAACGCTGATCGTACAGGAATAAATATTCATAAACGCTAATATCGTATCCTCGAAAATAACGTTTCTATTTATGAAACACCCACTGAAATACGAACAGGAATACATTACGGCAACACGACACAGAAATACTGCTCAACAGGTGTATCGGGTGTGTAATTTTCAACGAGAATTGATTAAATCACGATGGCTTCTTTGTTCTGCTGAACTTGGTAATTGATATCGATTCAAAATAATGCAGTATAGGAAAACAAAGACTTCGGAATAGGGGACTGTTAGTACCTAGAAGTGGACGCATTGCAGAAGTCTCAATGAAACCAGAGGCTCTCGTTTCATCTGGTTGTCTCCTTACAGTGAAAGCTGCAGATACACAGAAAGTAATTTCCCATTCGATTACGAATGCTTTGCGAAGAATGTTGTTCAACAACGCATTTAGCCAAGCTAGCGTAGAGATACGTAACATATGGAAACCTCTAATCAAGCGAAAAACTACCAACTCCCGCAAAACTGTCATCTACCGCTAAAACCAATGAAGCGGTGAGAGGGAAGAGGGGATAGGTGAAAGCACTAGAATGACCTATAAATAGTCAGATCTAGGAGGAATAAGTCCAGTCATCANTAAAGAGATGGGATGAAATCAAAGGATGTAATCTTGCCAGGATCACCTTGGGCGAACCTGAGAAGCTGGCGCCGAAGAAATATCTGGCGATGACCAGGAAAAATCTACGCTTAACAGTAGGATTTCTGACTGGCCACTGTCAACTAAGGAAACATCTCCACAATATGGGGCTAGTGGACACACCTCTATGCAGGATGTGTGAACAGGAAGATGAGACTGTCAGGCATGTTCTATGCGAGTGCCCGGAGTTATCGTCAATAAGAGAGTGTGTGTTTGGCGAGTCTTGGCCTACACCTGCCGATATGGAGGAGATGTCTCTCAGTGACCTGTCCACCTTCCTGTAAAGGACAGGATGGACGATGACCTAGGAGGACAACTCTTCGGGAGGATGTACAACGGGTCACACGTGGCCTAAGCGCTATGTGCTCTCCCTACTCTACAGGTACAGATAGCCAGTCTTCAAGTATGCCCACTAACTATATGTGAAAAACATATAAGTTATGGTGTACATTTTTTTGTCGCGTGAATTTCACCAAAACTGATGCTCCAGTTTTCGGACCGTAACTTAAATTTTGTGAAAGGACTTCAGTCAAGCTCGTGTGAAATTATATTTCAAAGCCCAAAAAAATTTGATACCTTCTACTCATACCTCCCAATCCGTTTCAAGAAAAATTCGAAGTTATATATTTTGTCCCAACCACATTTCAACTCTACCGGAGTCATTCAATACAGAGTATATGGCTTCTTGCAGGAATCAAGTGCTGATACAGAACTCAAGATGATAAAAACATAGAGGACAAAAACTCATTCTGAAATTTAACCTAATCCTTGAGGCAACAAGTCATTAATGTTACACACCACACACGTGACGAAATACAGTCTTCTCTACAACCTAGTATCTCGCTCTTCATATATTTGAACATCATTCCAGTTTTAAAAGAGAATATTCTAAATTTTTACCTTCATCCAAAACGGATCGACGATCCTCAGGGAGGACAGAGCTTGCGGTAAAGGCATCTCAGCTTCCGGACAACTTCACTGGATTCACGCCACGTGAATATTCATCGTTTTTAATGAAGTGAATAATAATAAAACGCTCGGTTGGTACCTTATCGGAATGTTAATTGATATCAAGAGACGTAACGTAACTGGAAAAAATTTAATCTGATTCGGTGACGCGATAACACTTTGTCACAACATAAACATAGTTCGTCACGATCACACTTGATCTCGGTAAACATTGCTAGTAATGCCGAAGCAAATAAATGTCAGGGGCATGTGCTGGATGAAGGATTCGTTACCAAATACGGTTGGGTCTTTCACCACTTCCATAGTCCGAGATGATAGTGGTTGTATATAGTCCGGGAAAAAATGTTGGTGTGACATGTTGCAGATTATATTCGGGTCGAACGGCTTTTTGTTCCCTTTGCACGGCGACTTATAAGGTACTTGGTTCACAACCCAACTCTATTCGGGTCCCGGATTGCTTTTGGCGAAGGTTACCAGTTTTCTCGAGCATATTTCATATTTTTAACGAACTTGTGCAGAATCGTCTAGGGACCACCTTTCATCCTCCTTTCGCAATGAACTCATCTAAGATAACTAGGCCACCGAATCAGAGGAAAGTGTACAACACACACCATTACTGACTATCTAAATAACTCGCCATCGATTTTATTGTGATTTTGGATCAAATACTTTTAGTTGGTTCCTCTTCTTGATCTCTTGATGCCGGAAAATATTTGAAAACGAGTGCTTTTTCTCCCTTACGCAAAAGGAACTATCGGAGGGGATGATAATCTGAGTGGAATAGAATCTGTTTCAGATCCATTTTCGAGAATTGCATCTGGTGAAAAATATACATGAGATAAATCCTTGAAAATGAGTGCTGTCTCTTCCTTATGAAAAAGGAATTATCGGGGATGATGAAAAACTTAGTGAAATAGAACCTGTTTCAGAGCCATACACGTACATTGCCCCTGGTGAAAAAAAGGGTCCTATAAAAGATAAATCCTTGAAAACAAGTGCGTCTCTTCCTTATAAAAAGGGGATTATCAGAGATGATAAAAATCTCAGTGAAATAAAACCTATTTCAGAGGCATACACGAACATAGTCCTTGGTGAAAAAAAAGGGTCCTACAAAAGATAAATTCTTAAAAACGAGTGCTGTCTCTTCCTTTTAAAAAAGGGATTATCGGAGATGATTAAAATCTCAGTGAAAAAGAACTTGTTTCAGAGCCATACTCGAACATTGCCCCTGGTGAAAAAAGAGAGGGTTGTACAAACGATAAATTCTTGAAAACGAGTACTGTCTCTCCCTTATAAAAAGGGGATTATCAGAGATGATAAAAATCTCAGTGAAATAAAACCTATTTCAGAGCCATACACGAACATAGTCCTTGGTGAAAAAAAAGGGTCCTACAAAAGATAAATNATAAATTCTTGAAAAAGAGTGCTGTCTCTTCATTATGCAAAGAGGATTAACGAAGAGGATGATAATCTGAGTAAAATAGATCCTGTTTCAGATCCATATTCGGGAATTACATCTGGTGAAAAATATACAAAAGATAAATCCTTGAGATCGAGTACTGTCTCTCCATCCTCCAAAACTTCTTTCTATATTTTTTCACTAAACTTGATTCCAATACCAAACTTGATAGTACATTTGCGTTTTACTTTCAAAGTCGTAGGTTATGAAAGGTATGAAAAAAATAATGTTTTGAACGAATCAGTTTCATATTTAGTTATTTCTATCATTTTTATCATTGACAGGAAAATTGGGACAAAAAATAGTGTCCCTAAAATCCACTACAAAACGTTTTGTTTATCAAAGTGCACTTCATTACTCGAAGATAATGATCTTATTGACAAAGCAATACAAACACAGTTGGAAATGGATTTATGTTTGTTGACATACTTGACGAATCGATTCCGCCTCAATTCATTATTAAACTTAATATTTCAAGCTAATTAAAAACCGTATTTCCTTTTGTATGATTATAAGTCTTCTTGAAAAATATTGAACAAAAATGACATACCNATGGAAGTCCGAACTGATGAAGTACACCACGAAACATTGTCAATCACCTTCAAACAAAGAAATGAAAAATTGAAAATTAAAAGATTACAAGATTTTTCAGAGATTTCAAATCAATTTATATCATATGAGACAATGGAAGTCCGAACTGATGAAGTACACCACGAAACATTGTCAATCACCTTCAAACAAAGAAATGAAAAATTGAAAATTAAAAGATTACAAGATTTTTCAGAGATTTCAAATCAATTTATATCATATGAGACAATGGAAGTCCGAACTGATGAAGTACACCACGAAACATTGTCAATCACCTTCAAACAAAGAAATGAAAAATTGAAAATTAAAAGATTACAAGATTTTTCAGAGATTTCAAATCAATTTATATCATATGAGACAATGGAAGTCCGAACTGATGAAGTACACCACGAAACATTGTCAATCACCTTCAAACAAAGAAATGAAAAATTGAAAATTAAAAGATTACAAGATTTTTCAGAGATTTCAAATCAATTTATATCATATGAGACAATGGAAGTCCGAACTGATGAAGTACACCACGAAACATTGTCAATCACCTTCAAACAAAGAAATGAAAAATTGAAAATTAAAAGATTACAAGCCAAATTATTTCACGTTACGATTTTTAGTATCCACAATAGTCATCACCCGAAGACGATTATGTGAAAAAAATATCAAATACCAGTTGAACTTATGTCCTAGAATACCTACCACAGAGAAGCGACAAAGACGGTCATTTTGTGTCCCTTTTTCGTAGACGCATGCGTCGACTTGGTTGTCTCCACGTCATTCTCGGGCTTAGTTGTCTCCATTAGTCTGTGAGCACTGAGCAAACATAATGAGATAGGTAGTTAGTTACAAAAGGTACCTACCTAGGCTCTGTTTACATTAAAATTATGCTATTTAAGCAAGAGTTTTCAGGAGATAATTAGTTTTGAAGAATCCATCGTGAGAGAAACAGTAAAAGATTCAGCAATGTTTAAGGCACTTGAAATTGAAATTAAAACAATGCTCGAACAGGACAAGCGATGTGTGATATCTATAGATGAGATGGCTTCAAAATCCAATCTTTTTTTTGATACAGGATGTGATGAAATCATTGGTTTCGAAGATATTGGAGACGCAAATAAGAGGAATTCCATATGTAGAAATGTTCGCGTTATTATGGCTAGAGGACTTTATTCTCCCTGGAAACAACCGATTGCTTTTTTTTTCATTAAATCACAGCTACCAGCAAAAAATCTACATGATATTTTCGATAAGTGCATTTCTAAATTATCCAATATAGGTCTGCATGTTGTTGGCATTGTGAGTGACATGGGCTCTAACTTTTATGAATTGTCAAAGCTATTAGGGGTCACTTTAGAAGAATCTGAATTTGAGCTCGGTGGTAAAAAACTTGTTTATATTTTTGATCCAATTCATTTGATAAAAGCCACTAGAAACAATTGTTTAAAACATTCATTTCATTTTGAAGGCAAAAGTACATCTTGGTCTTTTGTGCGCTCTTTTTATGAGCCATCGGCAATTTTATAGATTCGCACCAAATCTTACCAAATCACATATCAATCCAAACAATTTTGAAATAATGAAAGTGAGTCTACAACACAAGTTCTAAGCCGTACAGTTGCCAGTGGAATGAATGCATTCGTGGCAATGAACTTACTTCCTGCTTCTTCTTTTGGTACAATACACGTAATAGAGACATTCAATAACCTTTTTGATTTGTTGAATTCGTGTTCTTTACTACATTCGAAATTCCAATTAGATTTTTTTGAAAAATCTTTAAATTTTAAATTCAAAGGACAAAAATGTCACAAATCGAGTCAGATTTATAAAATATTGGATTATTTCCATGAATAGTATAATTAAAATATGGGATGAGGTTTCCAAATCAAATTATAAATATTTAAAAACGAGACGACTCAATTCAGAACATTTTTTTGGTGCTGTAAGACAACAATGCGGAAATAATGTAAATCCGACCCCCATACAATTTCAAAGGGCATTCCGGAAGTTGTTTTGCCAAAATTATTTTCATTCCAATCATATGAATTGTAAGAATGTTTTAGATGATTTATTAATCAGTATAAAATCCACAAACGTAAATGATATATTTATATCAGATGAGAATCACTTTTCTCCAGCCCTTGCCATGAACCAGGTTGTCTATCACTCAAAATCTTCGGTTCGGAGTTGGGACACCGAACATCAAAGGATCCGACGTTAATGTCGCTTCTCTGTGGTAGGTATTCTCGGCTTATGTACAGGAAAAATATCGCCAGATCTAAATAAACATAAAAAATTGTTTCAAGGCTCTTTAAAATTTTGTAGATGTTGATATTCATCAATTAGATAACTTTCCTGATACAAACTACATATCAGAACTAATAAAAGCTACTTCTGAAAGATATTATTTCATTTTATAGGAAAGCAAACTAATTTTGAAGAAACAGAAGGACAGCTTCATTAAAAGTTAATCATTTCTCAAAAACAATTAATTTTTACATTCGTTCAAGAAAAAATATTTAATAAATCGGAGTGTAGTGCTCGTGTTTTGTCCTTAAAAAAATTCACTTTAGATGTGTATCGATAAAAATTAAATAAAGGTGTTATCGTCTTAATCCTTTATCGGGGGACTCCCTGAATATTTTTATGTTGTTTAATGGTCAACGTAACCATATGGTCACTTCAACTTCAAAACCCTCCCAAATCATATCCATGCCGTTTGACATGTCGCGGGCTACGTTACCATATAGTTACGTTGTTTTTGTGGAGGTAAAACAGCCGGTTGGTTTTCGCGCCAATCGAAATGTGTGTTTTTACGAGGTTATGCCTGTTGGTAGCGCTGCAGCGTTACAGGTTATGTGTGACATTCGTATATGAGTTTCAATTCCTACTGAAACCATAGTCATTTTATGTCTATAGTGTCACTGCTGTTTTGTGAAAGAATCAGTTAATATGCTGTTTATTTGTTTCCGATCCAATTTACACGAATATAGAAGCAATGTTTGAAATATGCGTATCCATATGGTTACATTGCCCATAATGAGAAAGTGTTTCATCTAGGTTTCGAAATATATATTCATGGAAAATCTTGGAAAAATTCCCTCATGTTCATTTTATGGAAGGAAGAAATTCAAACTTCCACCTTTGTCTGATATTCCCGATGGTTCTGGAAGTTCCGATGATGAGGAAAATGTGACTGAAGCAAATTCAAAACAAAATTAGGCAAACGGTAACTGCAACTTCAGGAACTGATAGTTCCGACGACAAGGAAAATCTAACATTGTTCCAAATTCAAACCAAAATAAAGCAAGTTATGGATCTCACTTCAGGTAACCATCAAAATATAAGGAAGTGGGGAGGTGATAATCGATTTTTTTTCAGCTTATAATGAATCAGATGAGGAAGATATATCTGGAATTGAACAAAATTTCGACGAAGAGGACGCAGAGATAGAGGAACCAACAGCAAAAAAAAGAAAAAGGGAGAAGAAAAAAAAGGACCAACTTTCAGCTGGACAAAGGAAGATATATTTGGAATGAACAACACATATTTCGTTCCGGATACCAATGAAGAGATACCAGCTCCAATCGAGTATTTCACCAAACTCTTCTCTTTTGACATAATGAATGATATAATCGACCAGACTAACCTGTATAGTACACAACTAACTGGTAAATCCATAGATACCAATGCCAAGGAAATAACCAGGTACTTTGATGTAAGTATATCGAGCTGCAAAGAGATTATGTTGAAAAATAAAAAATTTTTTTCCAAAATTTTTGTGTCTTCTTTGTTGGACCGGGTACTTTTGGAATCACCCTCGTAAGTGCGTGTCTGCCTTAAGCGCCTACACCCTTACGACATTCCAGGCTTCACTTCCACGCGCCTTCTTATGCACATTTCATTGGTTTCTTCTTCCACGAATTTTTGGCGTTGTGGATCGTGCAAAAATATACAAACTTTTTGCACGATCGTAGAAGTTTTTTTGCTCTCACTCAATTACATTAAATATTGTCAATCGCAATTTCTCGGCGTTTCTTCGTTAATTTACACTTCTTATAAGAATACGAAACCATCAAATTACTCTGAGTAATCACTCAGTATTCAGATCGTTTCTCGTTGGCTGCTCGAAATTCCTCTCTGGAATATTAAAGAGCTGACATAATTTGTGAGCGGGAGCTTGGCAGGCGAATAATCTCATCCGTCAGGCTCACCTTCTCTGTTCTACCGTCTTTTACGAACACTTCTGCATAACAGCTAGTTAATACTGAATTCACGTGGAACTTCGAACGGATGCATAATTTGAATACATCAATTTACTCGATAGCAGATAACAATGACCACCAGGAACTCGTCCTACGGACTCGTTTTTTCATCTATTGCTGGTTGCTCGGTTGGTATTGCTCAAAAATAACAAAGTTTGAGTTTTGAGAAATGGTCATTCTTCTGAGAAAAGTTTTAGGCTCAGTGGTATTCGTAAATATCATTTACTGAAATATTCTCAGCTAAATGCATCGATCAGAACGAAATATCAATTCTTGCACTAAATACATTTTTATTACCCAAATAACGAGAAATTTCAAGAAGAACATTGTTCGAATATATGAACAGAGAATGTCAATGACTATCCTCGTATTATTCAATAGGATTTCATTGTTGTAATCTATCTTGACATGAGACCGCAGTACCGGCACCCGAGTCACATAACTTACTTTTAGCAGCTAGATACTCTGTTGTTTATTTATCAATTTCGATTTTATCCCCATCAAAGTAGTCTCCCTCAGATATAATACACTTCTGACAGCGTTTTTTCTCAGCCTCAAAGCAATTCTGATATGCACTTTTTGGTAGGTCCTACAGCTCTCTCGGCTTTTCAATTTTTGTCTTATCAATCGTCGCAAAACGCCGTCGTTTCATGGGTCTCTTCAATTTTGGGAACAGGAAAAAGTCGCAGGGGACAAATCTGGTGAACACGGTGGATGGGGCATGATTACGGTGTTGTTTTTGGCTGAAAAATTACCAGCAAGCAATGACGAGTGAGCAGGTGCAATGTCGTGATACAAAAGCCATGAATTGTTTTTCCGCAATACCGGACGTTTTCTTCGTATTGCTTCTCACTAGCGGCGCATAACTCAAGATAATAGTCCGTATTGCCTGTCCGTACGACCATGTGACAAAAACTGCTGATGCACTACGCCACGGTAATCTAAAAACCAACGAATAAAACCTTGACATTTGATCGAACTTGGCGTGCTTTTCTTGGTCTTGGCTCTTCTATTGGGACGATAAGACATGTTATAACTATATACGCGTATCAGAACTACTTCGAGGCTAAGAAAAAACGCTAGTACTAGTAGTTTGAGGGGAACTACTTTGAAGAGGATAAAATAGAAATGGGCGCCCAATATATTTTCTGGTTATTTTTGGATTGATGTGTACTGGAGTAATTCTACATTTCACTGTACATATTTTTGCTTCTTTTTTCAGACACCATACTGCTCGTTGGCCGAGATAAAATAAAAATTGAATCAAAACTTTCTATCCTTCGATAAAAGACAAAGTCTGAAATGAATGTCATTTAAATAAAAGGGATCTACTAAATATACCACCTACCGTTTCAATTTTTCATTCTTCATTTCGGTACCAAATGCAAATTTTTCAAGTGAAATTCATCGATCATTTCAAAATCGACTTTTGGTGAGTTGTCGAGAGTCAGCTTTAACAAAACAAGGCTCAACATTCATTTTTAAATTATTTTAACAAAAATACGAAGTTTGTGAAAACGTTGACATTAGAAAGAGCACATTGTCGCATTCACTACAGAAGGCGCTGGCTGACTGGATGACAATATGGCTAATATACCAGTAACGTTAAATTTCTTATTATTGGTGGGTACCATGAGCATTCAAAAACCATTTGAAAATGCAGCTTGTTCAATTCAGTTATCTTCCTTTCTTTGGAAGATTCCCACATCAAGATGGAGAAGTAGAAAGTCGAAACCTTTTTTTTTCAAAAATGAATCTCTCCTGAAAATATACCCTTTCAATTTATATACACATGATTCATCACCAGTTATGACCCTTTTAAGCAAATCTAAATCGCCGTCGAACAGGCTCGTTTTTTTGTCAAAATTCAACAATTTTGGAACGAACTTCGCTGCCACACGATTCATACCCAAAATTTACGAAAAAATTGCATGACATGAGCCAACCGATATGCCGGCACCCTCATAAAAATTTTCTTCGCTCTCTCTCAATTTCATCTGTTATTGATATGCGTCCAGGACGAACGTGTTGGCCTGCTGTGAAAAGCTTGTACCACTCGTAAACATTTTGCTGACTCTGAATACAATCATCGTATGCTACTGTCAACATTTCAAGTGTTTTTCATAACTAATTCGTAATTCCATTCGTTATACAAAAGTGGATGCAAATTATTTGATCGCCGAACTTTTATGCCTTTCACCAACAAACATGCTAAGCAACTGAAACTGTGAACATATGTTCGAGACAAGTGTACCAACATAAAAAAAACGCTACGCATACGAATGTACGATGCCCGCGAAATTTGAACATTTACCTTATTTTTAAACTATTCACATACATAAACTGTACATCGCTCATTCTTGTCGAAGCCAATTGAATTGCTGTTAATTATAATAATGTTTCGATTCGGATTGAACATGTCTTATATACGATAGTTTGCCTTTTACGTTTCGGGATTTGGCAACCCTAGTGTTGCAATCTGACAACTTACAGCTCTATCGTAAAGTTGGACATTTTGAAGCTATACGTACTCAGAACGTTTCAACATACGCGCGCTATTTGTGTTGTTAACAGTAACTTAAAAGTATCATCTCGGCCCAAAAAAGGAATTAAATCGTGAACATTTTCGTGCGATTATTTTTTACAACTTTCGACGTGGATTAACTCAGCAACAGTGCATTAATGATCTTAATTCAATTTTTGGAGATGAAGCTCCATCAAGGATCAGTGTTTATCGATGGTATGGTGAATTCAATCGTGGTCGTAGTTCACGACAAGACGAATTTCGTGAAGGTCGTCCAAAATCAGTTGTTGTTCTGAAAACCATTGATGCTGTGCGGGAACTGACATTACAAGGTCGTCATGTGACCTATCGTGAGATTGAGACAACCTTAGGCCTTAGGCATTAGTGGGACCAGCATACATTTAATATTGCATAAACATTTGACTGCAAAAAAATTTGTTCGCGTTGGATCCCAAACAATTTATCAATCGCTCAAAAAAAGCCTCATGTCGATTGGTCGAAGGAAATGCTCAAAAAATACGATCGCGGTGCTTCGAAACACGTCTATGACATCGTGACAGGTGATGAATCGTGGATTTAAGCGTATGAGCCCGAAAGTAAACAGCAGTCTACTGTATGGGTGTTTCAAGACGAGCCAAATCCAACAAAAGTTGTTTGCGCATGAAGTACTTCCGAGCAAATGGTCGCCTGTTTTTTCGGAAAAAGTGGACATGTCGCAACCGCACCACTAGAACAACGCAGAACAGTCAATTCTGAGTGGTACACAACCATTTGTTTGCCAGTTATTGTCTTCCAAGAAATCAGGAAAACCAACCGCCAAAGACGGATCACTCTTCACCACGACAATGCAAGCTCTCACACATCGGCTCAAACAACGGCATTTTTGAGTACCCAAAACATCGATTTGATGAGATATCCGCCGTATAGTCCTGACTTGGCATCGAATGACTTCTTTTTATTTTCGCACGTAAAAAACAAACTGAGAGGTCAACGTTTTTCGACACCTGAAGAAGCGGTTGCTGCATTCAAAGAAAAAAATTGAAACCAAACTACGTCACTATTTTCGATTTTAAGAATCCACAAGTCTACGGACTTTAACTGCTCCGGATTACGCTGCACTGAAGGGGGAAATCGGTTAAAAAAGAAAGCGCTCAAATGAGCTATACATATTCATTCCTCAATATTTTGTCAAAATATTTATAAAACAAAAATTAATTGACGCTCCGGGGAGACTTCATCCATTCCAGTGGCGCATTTGCTCTTTCAGCTTCAGGAAAACTCGGAAAAACCTGCAGCACCACATCATTTGAAGATCATATTCTGTCTGACAGACAGACAGACAGATTCCAGTGGCGCATTTGCTCTTTCAGCTTCAGGAAAACTCGGAAAAACCTGCAAGCACCACATCATTTGAAGATCATAATCTGCCAATGTCCTTTCTTTCATAAAACAAAATGTGGGGTGTCTCCAGAGGCTCCAATAAATTCAATACTTCGCCTGAACACCTAGTGACACGACTATCGTCAAACTTAAACAAGTTCCATTTCGTCTTTGAACAAGGCGTAATAATGACCAAATTCAACGCCAGAACCACAGTGAACAATGACTGCATGAATATTATAATAGTGGTCTGATAGATTTAAGTGTGCATCTACTTCGAACCTTCATAACAGTTTGGTGATTCCGTTCGAGGTTGAGTCATGTTTGAAGATCATCAGTGTTATTATTAGATTGACTGGTGCCTCGGCTATACTGGTTTTCTTATAACAGTCACTTAGTTTGGCGCATATTTGGCAATACAGTCGATCATCACCTGTTAAAAGTTCAGATGAAGTTTCAGATGATTTAACAATAAGCTTTGCACGGAATGATTATTAGTCATATCAGGAAACATTTACTACAAAGTAAACACGTGAGGATTTTTCCAGCAAAAGATTTACTAACACAAAACGAGATAGACTGCACTGAATCATTCAATCCAGAGCGGTCAGGAGTACCCCAAGAATTCGGGACAATCCTATTGTTGTCCTAACGAGTATCTAGTGGACTTCAAAGACTCCAGGAAATCGGTTGGAGGGAAAGATGATACCTTCTTACGAAACTGCAGCTGCATGAACAGGTGTTTGGGTTTGATGAATACGTAGGAAACATTGTCGTTCTGGTTCATCATAAAAACCTCGTTCTCAAAATTCTTCGTCATGAACAACACTTGTAAAATGCTATTCATGTAGTAAGTGTTTCCTTAATTATCTAACCCAATTTTCTTCTCAAGATTTTCAGGACAACTGTCTACTGATTCGTGAGGAAGAACATGTTTCACAGAATCTGTATCAGAAACATTTCTCAAGCTGCAATCGTTCCTTCCAATTGATTAAGGGTTTCGTAAAGGGATCGATTCTGCTCTTGCTTCATGAAGCTGTTCCACTGAAAGGGAACCAGAACCTCGAGGACTGCAACTCATATTTGGGGGGCAAGAATGACCTAAGCCCATTGACCGTACTGAAAAAGAAGAAGGTGGATCAATCACTTGTGAATTAACCTTGATAGGAGACTGATGAATATCCACATATCCCGGCTTGTTTCGAAGATACTTCAGTTCCGTACTGAAATAAGGGCAATACATGATCTCATCAAAATTATGTGAAGGAGGAATAGTTCCAAGGACCGAAGCAGCATTACCACGTTGAATAGAGCAATACTAATTATTTCTATTAAAAAAGAGGTAGAACGGTGATCTTTCGTTGCTTGGCCTATTCTCCTTCCTAGTTTATTAACGAATAACAGAGACTCTGGGCCATAAACACCAAAAGTTTCAACCGCTACTGGACGGAAAAGATATATAGTTGTCACCAAGATTTTGGTATTTTTTTCGTTTCAATTTTTCGCCAGACAATGCTGTGGTTCCAGCAGACTTCGAACTTTCGGCTAAATGGGAAGCCGCGACCGTGTCAAAGCATGTAAAGTCCCATACCACAGGTTTACCGTATTTCCATGGTATGAGACATACTATACCTAAGGGTTCCAGGAACATCCGCTGACACCATAGTTCGTTTCAATATGTCGTTCACCTGGTGATGTCGAGATGTACGCCCTGCACTTCTCCTGCCACACCGAATTTCAAAAAGTTTTCTAAAAAAACAGATAATTTTGCTGGACATTGATTCAAAAAAGAAATATGAACTTCACTCAAAATCTTCATGAATCACCCCGAATAGTTGCTCACTTTTCGCTGCCTTAAATTTTCACCTAAAAATGCATCAGAAACGGCCATCTAACAAAATTTTCCATTTTGAAAGAAAACTATCTGTGTATTTATTATGTTTTGAAATTATAACTTGTATATTTCTTCCTGCCATATATTTACACAACGGAGTTTGTTGATTTTAGTTTAATCAGTGAACGGTTTACAACTTAAAATTAAGTGCAAACAAGATCGATCGACCTGTGAATTATTCAAACAACTCTGGCGCATCGAATTCATTCCCCGCACCCTCAATCAACCAAATATTTTATGTAGGTTGGTTCGAAAGAGCCATGGTTCTTCGCGTTAACTCTGAACCTCAAGTTCTCGTTGATCACGGAACACGTATAAAAAGTCTTCTCGGCAGTCGACTGGGGATAGAATTTCCCCCCAGTGCGTTTCTTCGGCTTAAGCACTTCATAAAGAGTGAGATACTTGTCGGGCTTGTACTCCGGAAACTTATCAAAGCAACCGGCGTGGCATCCTCCGGGAAGCTTCGCTGGCCCCGTGGGGACCAACTTGCCAGGCGGTAAGGGAGGCAGCGTCTTCTCCTGCGGCCTCACGTAAGTAGGCCCCGGCTTTATATCGGGCGGGTCTTTGAAGGGATTACGCTCGAAGTAAGGCTGGGGGTAGTGATTGGTGAGCATGGGGCCGTCCAACACTCGGCCGTACATCTTGTACTTCGGCTTGGCGCCGTACCTGTCCGCATCGTGGGTAGGATAAGGACTCAGGCATATGTTAGCGTAGCCGTAGCCTCCTTGCTTTCCGAGGCTCGTTACTGCGTTCCTAGGTTCTCTCTTGTAAGGCGGCTTCGGCCTCCGAAGGTTTCCAAAGGCTTCGATCCTCCCTCCGAAGGTACCGTAGTGATCCCCAGGAGTCGAGTGTAGTTTCGTTTCGCCGGCTGGAACGAAGGGTTTTTCCGAAACGTTCTTCACCTTCGGTGCCTTCTTCATTCCCCTACCTTTGAGGGCCTCGCCGACGAACAACCTTTTGAACTCTTTATCAAAGTAGCAGTCCTGCTTGCCGGTCTTCACTTTGGGCCCCTCTCCCATTATGTTTCGTCCTTTGTTGACGCGGGGCTTCGGGAACAACGATACGTAGCCCTTTCCGTTCATGTAGGGCATTTCAGAGAAGAGGCCGAGTCGTTCTATGTCGGGTTTGCCGTACAGGTTGCCTATTTCTCCAGTTTTCGCCATGGCGAGGCGTATGGGCCAAAAAATTTCGAAAAAAAATTAAAGAGAAAACGTTCGATTTTCAAAAATGACACTGACAGAAGTCAAATCGGTGGATCGTTAAACAGCCATAAGAATGTTCTAAAGTTGAATTGAAAAGGGGTTATTTTTAGGAGAGCCCAGTTTTTTCAGAAAATAGCTGTTTGTTTTTTGATTCTCCATGATTAACTGAAAAATACGGAAAACCTTCAAAAAAAGAAAGGAAGAAATTAACAACATAACCTCGAAATTTGAAAGCTAATGGTCAAATCAAATTTCAATGAGTTATTATACTATTAACAATAAATAGATCGTAGTAGTCGAAACTGTGAGAATATATTACTTGCAATCAGTATTAACCATTAGAATTACATACATTATCTATACAGGGTGTAACTAAATAAGTGTAAAACATTTAAGGAGGTGATTCCTCATCGAAAAAAATATAGGATCTTTCATAT